>JBAJNP010000745.1:0-80395 GCA_036877545.1 Yasuhikotakia modesta | reverse complement strand
AAAACGTTTTTAAAATAGCCTGTTTTTCTTGTTGTTTCTTGTACAATGAAGATCGTTGGTATTGAAAATCAATGGTGTAGGACTGTAATTATACATTACAGTAGCTTATTTTGTATTTTAAGAAGTTATAAATTCCTTTTTGAAACCTTTAAGTTTAAAAAATGATTTTTCAAACTAAATGAAATAAACAAAAATGAAGATACTGGCAAGACAAAAAATGATGAAAACTTGAAATTAAAACATTTTAAAAGCAAAGGGGGGAAAAATGGAAACAGAAGCAAAACTGAACTTAATTGTTTTATTTTACATGATGAAAAAACAAAAATACAAAAACAAACGGTCACCAAATAATGATGGAATGAGGACCATGAAGGGGAAAAGCTGGAGATCTCAGTTCATAAAGAACCAGTCTGGCATTGGTGTCTCCGGACATCCGATACGGAATCATCCCGGCAAGCATAATAAGTGCTCGGGCCTGACTGCGCAGCAGCTGCAGAGAAACGGAGACAAACGCTTGCATGACAAACTGTTACTCTCATAAATCAGGATTTACGGGAATGTCAAAACATTTTGCATAATGGACAGTGCTTAGATGAACAGAGAGCTCTGTGACTGGCTTCACATCTGTGTTGTCGATGATACGATGTTCTCACCGTGTCTCTGTCCTCTAGCGTTCGCGGTGGTCTTCCTTGGTGGTCTATTCATTGTGGCGAGAAGAACATCGGACAAATGATGCCTGACCTGCAGAAACGTCAATGTGAAAGATAATGTCACATCAGGGTCATTTTTTTGGACCAACTAACATTCTTTTGGTAATTTTGAGTCTGGAAATGCATCTCTGATCAGCATTTGAAATCATAATTTTGAGCTGTTTACCTGGAAGAACAAATCTCCCACCTCATCACTGAAGTTTCTGAAGGCCGTGACTCGCTCCTCAACACTGTTCTGACTTAAAGGAACCAGCTTTAGTCTCTCAATGACCTGACAGAATAAAACAAATGAGTTGTCATTGGTTGAAGACATTGCCAAAAGCTTACTAGGAGGTCATATGAGGGTCTCACATCATAGGCCCGATCAATGTGGCCAGCGTGGTACTCATCAAAGAACATCATCAGGTCAAGAAGCAGGTAGAAGGTGCCGTCCACGGATTTCTCCCCCGCAACACCATTAGCACAATACCTGTGCTCATGGGAAAACAAGGCACCATTTTATATATATAAAAAAAACTCTGGAACAAATATCTAAATCATTGATTTGGATGGAGGTGTACAGAGCCCGGTGTAGCTAAAAATAAATATTTACCGTTCAGCAACAGCCAGCGCCATGTTTTTGAGTCGCTCTTTGTTAGACTGGGGTTCACTGACTTGAGAAATAACTGGACTCAACAATCTGTTCATCAGCTCTAGAACCTTATCAGGGTTCTAGCACCAGACAAAAACACATAAATGAGACTTTAGACACAAGACAAACACTCCAAGTCCAGGCTAATGAATCCAATTCCTTGTCGTGACCTATCCTACCTTGGCTAACTCGTACAGTTTGACAGCCTCCTCAAACAGCCCCTTGTTCTCTGCCTCGGAGGCAACCTTGGTAATGATGGCCCGTGTGTCTCCAGCAAACGTATCAATCATGCCAGGCTAAAGACATTTAAACAAACACTGCTTAGAATGGAGCAGAACTTTGAAAGCACAACTGTGTTGTGAAACATAAGCTACCCAGGAAGTAGCATATTCAAAAAACATAAACACACTTACCTTCCTGCTTCCATCTTTCTCAAGTCTTCCAAGAAGCATATCGAACTAATAAGAAAGTTAAACATTAGCAGAAATGATACAACGATAATGCTAATTATGCAGAACTCTTCCTACAATGAGTTTATATGCGTCTTACCTCGCGACTCTCGATGTCTAGCTCACTGACGCAGCGCATAAACATGTTTTCTCCTTGACTGTCCTTCTCGTTGCTGTGGCCAATCAGAAAACAGAACCTCAGCGATTACGAGTTCACAATCAGCATGCTACAACAATTATGCCATGTGTAGCATCAAAACACTTCGGTCTGTGAAGGAATGTGTTCGCTTTGTGATATGCACTCAAACCCCGAGATAAAAAGCCTTTAGAAGATCAATCGTTTCCTTTTTGTAACAATTGCTGCGAGGCCTTTTAAAACAATGGGGTGAGTTAGCATTGAATTTTCAGTTTGGAACAGGTTTAATTATTCATAAATCATTCGTGGAAGGTTCTGAGTTATTCATGACATATTAATCTTTCTCTGAGAGGGATTTAGGTTTAGCCTTTCAGAGAAACTGAAATGACTTCCAGTTCAGCCACTGATAAACTGATTTCAGAACAGGTTCGTTGCTTTTACACTGACACGTTTATCCGAAGCAACTTACAAAGAGACAGCATTTAACATTGTGTTCCAACAAGCCTAGTCTACCATGCTACATTTACACATGGTTATTGTTTTGAAAGTACAAATATGCACAATGGCTGAGAAATGCGACTGATCTGAGACTAGCTGGTGAGTAAAGGTGAATGTTAGCTGATAGGAGGACGAACATACCGGAGGAAGTAGAAGTACTGCAGGGCCTCTCGTGGGTCTGTGGACTCAAACTTGCGGGTGAAGAGCATCAGAAGTCTGATGAAGTTCAGCCGTCGGACCAGTGGCGGATCTCCAGCCTCCTGACTCACTGACAGCAACAGATCAGAAACTTTACATTAAACTCAACATTAAATGGGACGAATTCACTGTACAGTTGCACCACTTACACACACATACAAAACTGCATCTTATTAACTAGGATCCTGTAATTTAATTAAACCAGAAGCTAATTCTAAACTAGCAGGATTATATCAAGTCTGTAATTCTTTGATTTTCAAACCCACTATCGGTGGGTTTAACTTATTCATAGTGAAACCCCCCCAAACGTTCAGCCAAGGCCTCCGCTTACGAAGTTGTGCGCTCTGTCCCGACGATTTAAGCAGCAGCTTGAGTTCGTGCAGCACCAAAGCCACGTGAATGGCATGGCTGCGCAGACGCTCCACCCGGAACAGAAACGCTACGGCTGCCTCAAACTGCGCAGTCAAGAACAGCATCTGAAAGTAGAGAAAGGGCTGGTGGCTGGCCGAGAAATGAGATTCACCTGCGGAAAACAATTCAGACCCTGTTCATACAATGCCACAGCGCATTTACAAACACATTTAGGAGCCTTTGGCTTAATACTAAACCACTTAGAGAACAATATAAAACGCATAGCGGCACGTATGCGACACATTCATGCAAATGCAGCTGACGAAGATTGGTAGCCTAAGGAATCTGAATGCTTCTTTAAGCGAGTAATGGCTTCCACATAAATCTTCCTCAGCTGTGAAGAGCTTAAATAGGCTGTTTCCATTTGCATGAGATGAAATAATCCCCTCTCATTTAAACCGCCGTTAAAACCGACGTCTCAAACGTGCTGAAAAGACCCGCTGCGACTTTGCATGGAGCGTAATGGCAGCGCAGCTGGGAGTGAAGGAGTCTTATCAGCCGGAGAGAGGGAGTCTTTAATGTGGAAAGCGCCGGAGAGATAAGACTTACTCATCAGGCAGGTGGGAAAAAAGCAGAAGCCTTTTAAAAAATGGGCGAGGAGAAGTTAAAGCAGAGAGGAAATGGTACAATGACACGCGCTTTTATCTGGGCCAGGCATGCTGGCAGAGACTGAATGGTGGGTTTTGCAAACCGACTAACTTCCTGCCCTTCTAAACCCCATTTAAATCTCTTCCTGTAGGACTAAAGAGAATCTGGAGATAAGTGGTTTGATTGATTAGCTGTGAAATGAATTGACCCGAGTCTGGCTCATGGAGGGGCCACTTGTTTAATGGATTTAAGACATACCGTCAATATGTTGTGATGAGTTTTGTGACTGTAATAGTCAGTTGTGAGGTGTCCGTGAACCCGTGGCAAAAATCAATTAAAGGTTTTGTTAACAGATAAGGCAGTTTTCCTTTTCAATTTTCAATAAGTTTGACAATTTTCAATCGAATTGTCAAACTTTGTATATGTAACAAAGCAAACATTGTATATGTTAAATAATTTGTACCCACACACACACACATACAGACACACTTTACTCAGAAAAGACAAGTTAATCCTAAAACAAATCTAAATCATATATTTACAGATGGCACATGTTCAAATTTAAAAGCACAGTACATTTAAAAAGTGTGAATTTAATATGGTTTATGCACTTATCTGAACCACGGAATAAGGGTATCATATCAATCAACATCAACAGCAAAGCTCATGCTAGTTCTGTAGATAACAGTGACTGCGTTTCTCACCGTAATCCTCCAGTAGCTGTGTCTGCAGCTGGGCCAGAGTTATTCTGTCCTGAGGAGAGCTGCTACCATCCTCATCAAAACACACTTGATTCAGCTGCAGAACACACAGCTCAAAACAATCAGAACCACGGCAGCGCTAAAGCCATTCAGATTAACTGCTCTGAGAAGCGTAGGCATCGGTCAAACACACAGATCAGCTGGGAAAACCGACACAGAATCATCAGCGAATATAATAGCATGTTAGTGCTCAGATGCTGCTAGCTGCTATATTGTGTAAATGACAAAACCGTAAAAAACTGTTAATGCACACGTACATGTTAGCATAATTTTCAGTGTTTTAATAAATTGTAATAATTTAAATAAATTTTATTGTAAGCAATTGTTACTGTATTAAGTGGCACATATTTTAAATATATACTTGTAATATATATTTTAAAAACGTATGCAATATAAAAGCATGTCACTTTTTTTTCAACACTATGCACCCTGAAAGCCTAAAAATAATATATATATGCCATGAATCATTAAAAACATTCGTTAAAAAGTCATAATAAGCGTTTGTGTTTTCAAAACTGTGCAATATAATAAAACGACACAGAGGCCTAGATATCTTGATAAACTAGAGAACTAGTTAAGGTAACCAAAGTCTATATTTATGACCAGAGGGCTGCTCACCTTGAGCCACAGGTAATCTTCAGTTTTATCAGCCACCTCTCTGTGGTGGTCAGCGATGTCGCATTTACCGATGAGGCAGTAGACGACGCGCTTGTAGGGGTTGGCGCTGTTCCGCAGCACACGCCGGTAATGAGCCCGCAGCTTATTCTCCGTGTTTGCAGAGAGACTGAACGCAACAATATACCAATTATTTGACTGAATTATTGATCACACTGATTTAAATGTGATTGCTTCTGCTTTTAGTAACTTTAGTATGCACTTGACCAATATATAATAATCAATATTATGAAGGTTCTTAAAAGGTTTGTCACAGCTATGCCACAGAACCATTTCTGGTTCTCCAAAGAACTATTCAGTCGAAGGTACTTAAAAGAACCTTTTCTTTCTCTAAAAAAATGATTTCACTGCAAAGAACCGTTTGTAAAACAGAAAGGTTCTATGGATGTTAAGGTTCTTTATGGAACCCTAAAAGCCAAAAATAGTTTTCCATGGCATAATGAAGCACCTTTTTAAAGGTGTACAAGCCAAACAATCAGATCACTCAGAAAACAATGCTAGGACATTTCATGGAGACAGAATTTGACGTACCTTTTCACCAAGGCCTTCAGCAACCGAGGCACAAAGATCGCCCAGATTGGGCTGAAGATGTCTGCTTACTATCTTCTCATTGAAGATGTAGATCTACAGGAAGGAGAAATGCAGACTGAGAAACGTCAAAGGGTCTGGACGGTCAGACGCTGTTACGACCTGCAGCTGAAGTGATGGATGATGAAGAACAAAGCAAACACTATAAAAATACTTAGAAGGTCTTCAAAGAAGAATACAAAGACCAGGAAGATGACTCCACAGGCGATGTGACGACACATTATGAGATGGAGATAACAAATCCAACAGAGAGATCTGACAGAAGAGGATAACAAAGGAGGACAGAGTATGAGTCTGCCCCCCTCTCGGCATAGATGGGAGCTAACCCATCATGTTTCTTTCCACCAAATCAATCTTTCAGATCAATCGAGCTTGGCTCACAAAACATGACCTATTTATTTTGGTTTCTAGCTAACCAGTCAAAACTACCCAACCACGGTACATGTTGGTCAATATAAGTAGTTTTCATTTTGGCCTAACAAGATTAAAACTGTATCATAAAGAATATTGTATAAGGTACCCATCTTTGTACATATAAAATATGTTAGGTATATAATTATAGACAATATTATTGTTATTTGGAATAATCATATTAGTTTATAATTACGTATATAATTTAACATTTGTTTTACATTAAAAATTTATTTTTAAATATCAGACATTAGTTACTGTAAAATTCTGGCATTAAAATTAAGATCGTTATCAGGCAAAATATGTATATATTTTAGCATCAAAATAATTTGGTCAATAAAATAAACTACATTTTCTATAAACTAGAAAATATAAGATCTAAACAATTAGATTTGTCAAAATCACAACAGAGCCTTGAGACAACAGTCGCTGCATGTGTTACACACTACAAACCTTTCTGCTATAGGCAGCTTCCACACTGTCTAGTGCACTGCGTCCAGGGACCCCAACCTCACTCACGAAACTCGGCTGTGGAGTGAACAGAGCAGCAGTCTTATTAAAGCTCAAACTGAGATGTATTATTAGTCCATGTGTGCATGACGTACATGTGTGACTTTATTCTAAATGCAGCATTCAAAATATGGTAAAGCTACTGTAAAGAACATAACTAACGCTTGAGAGCACACAGACGTGCACAGACACGCACACACACACAGACACAGAGACACACACACACAGATACGCACAAAGTAAACAAAATGTTATTGCAGTAATGTTAACATAACTTTATTATATATCAAATAAGTAGTTTCAATGTTTTAAAAATGTTGCAAGATTAAAAACATTTAAACAACGTTCTTATACCCAACCAATAACATTAATACAATGTCTATAAAACTGGGAACAGTGAGTAGGGAAGAATGAGCTGCCGATACAGGAACAGCAGAACACATGGAAAATTTAACTGTTGTTTAATAATTAAAGTAACAGGACAGCGGTCGAAAATCTCCTAAAGCAATCAAACACACGAGTCAAAATACACACAAACACAACACTTGTATTCTGTGTGGGATAACAAAAGAGATGGCAGACATGGACAAAAAAAAATCTTACGTTTCGTCTAAGCGTCTTCATTGTTTGGCCTAGACAGACTACTGTTCCACTTAAGGACACCAAAATGAAACATACAGGTTTTTTCAATATATTATTTAGAAGGAGAGCTTGTCATGTCCAATACTTGATGTTTTCCACATCAATCTCTCTTGCTTACCTCTCAAAATGTTGGAAAAGAATACAAGAGAATGCTAGCCAAACAAAACTTCTGATACTGTCTAAAACCAGCCAATCTGATTTCATCGTACTGTCACGCGTGCAAAAATGACACACTTCCTTTTTAAGGTCCATTTGTTCAACCATCTTGTACCATTATTTAAAGATAATGAGGAGAAGCGTTTGGCAGATAAGATTTGACTCTGAGATCCAGGACAAACATAGCCACAGGCTTCATGTATCACTCCAACAGATCTGAACGCAAGCTCTGTATGTTAAACGTGAATGTGTGTGGGTCATTGTAAAGTCATCCTAAGTGTATTGTGTCTGCACTGAGTGTGTGTGTTTGTGTGTGTGTTTGTGTGTGTGTTGGGTTTGTTCCTCAGACCTCCACTTCCTGGCTGAAGTCCAGCGCATCTTCTCCGGCTCCCAGCAGGGTGTGCAGCACTCTGTTTTACCTGCTCCCACTGAACCAACATGGAGTCTCTGTGGTACTCCTCTGCAAGCAGGAATGTCTGTGAGAGAGAATAAGAGCGTGAGAGACACACAGATAGAAGGAGGGGGTCGTAATTACAGGCAAAAACAAAATATTAGCAAAACACTACAAACCCCTCGGTTAATATATAGGTTACCTGTCATGCATTAAAAATAGCTAGTTGTCTAAGAAGACAGCAGCTTGGATTTGAAGGCAAAATAAGTGCTAACTGGCATCACGATCTACACCCATCCTCCAATCCCACCTCAGTCATCCCACCACACAAAAGGAACAGGAGCAGGGCCTTGGGAACCCCAAACTGGGTCTGGCCCGCTAAAGCCGAGGCCTTGCTAATGAAACTGTGCCGCGATTTGGGTCTGCCTTCACGCCTACTACAGATTTAGCCCATACCCTGATTGAATCCGAAGACCTTTAGTCTATTTTTCTAGGTCCCGATGGATGGACGTGTGATAATTGAGAGCTTTCTAATTAAAACGCTTCTGAACTCCAGAGGAAGAGATTATTTTGGAATAGCGCATAAGGAATGTTAGCACAACACACCAAAGTTCCTGATGTGAATCAGAAAACAATGAGAATTTGAATGTGGAGTTAATCTGAATCAGGAAACACTTAAAATATGAAATGTGAAGCTACTGTTCTGGTGTCCTGTTCTAAAAAAAAAAGCAATGTCGTGCTGTGAGACTTTATCGAAGGAACTAACTGTTCCCCGGATGGTTGTGCTGGATCAAAAATACCATTTAATCATCCAGCAATTTACTTTGTTCTCACTCAGGGTCCAAAATAAAACTCACCGAGCACCAACTGCAACTAAAAAATGCTTTTGCCAATTTGAGGCAGACTAAATTCCCATATGCAAAGAAAAACAGCCTAACAAGCTTATTTTCACAAGGTATAAATATTTTCTGTACAAAAATTTTTTTTTAAAGCTGCAGTCCTTAACTTCTTTTGGTTAATAATGAACAATAGTAGTACATAATAGATCAATGTTCAAAACAGAATCCTTAGCGCCAACTGTAACTTTTGTTTAAAAAAAAGGTTAATTTTAGTGATTGGGTCTGATTTCCCATCAGTTTTGCTCAACTGACTTCAATGTACGTACAGAAATGTACAAAAAATAACCTGCCATTTTATCTTTTAAACTGAGATGACGACAAAGAGGCATAATTTACAAATTACAGCTTTAAAGTTCAATGGCAAAGTTCAATTTTAACAATTTGTCTTTCTCAATCCTGCCATTCACGAATGTAGCAAAATATTAATTTGAAACATCTAAGTTCTTCATCGAAGTAACTGAAAATTTTACCACAGACATTTTGTTACACAGGAGCCATCTGTGTTGTGAGGATAACACTCTTACTGTGAGGACATCATCATGAACACACTGACAATATAAGTGAGAGGTCTGATGAGTGAACTAAGAGAATGGAGAGGATATTGATCGGGCGAAGGGCGAGAGGGGGATAATAACAGGTGAAAGGGCCTGTTTTTACCTCTTTGACAGCAGCTGAAGGGGCAATAAGGGGGGACACTGATCTTAAACAGAAAGAGCTACGACCTGTAGAAACTCTCGGCCTGTTTATGAACAGAAAAACGGTGGTTTAAAAAAAAACAGTCAGATTAACTGGATGGAATAAAAATGACTGAGCAATTTGGTACATGGTGCACCGAGGTTTATGCTGGTAAAACACATTTCTCATCTATTTCACTACAGGTTTCATTATGGGAAAGTGTGTGAAGAGGTTGGACAGATTAAATACAAGAAAAAATGGACTCAAATGGCTGTTAATGGAAACAGGGGGTGAGAAAAGAGACTTACCCTGCGGCGTGACTCCTCGATGGCTGATAGCAGTGCATTGTCTCTCTCGTTCTTCAGAAAGCCCTGCAACACAAGACATGGCGTGGAGGTTAAACACGTTGCAACCTACTTTCCCCTTCTCTGCATTCACAGCACACTCCCCGGCTCTCTCTCCTCCATGCTTCCTCCAAGACGAATAACGCCACAGGCCAGAGATGGAGAATTGCCATCATTATCAAAATCACTCCTAAAGATGCGCCTGGAATCGACCCTGTGCAACGCTGTGAGACTGCTTGCCCAAAATGGTGGTTCTCGACTAGTTATAGCTGGTTCAGCAAAGCTTTGGATCACAACGTTCTAGAAGGTTCTAATGGAACTGAAGACACCTTAAAACCTGTGAACCACCTTCATATACACACAATGAAGAGCATCTAGTGAATTTGGAAGATCCAACCAGCCAACACCCGACTTTTAGAACACCCTCTGATAAACCAGTAAACCCAGTTAACACAACTTTGCCCTGGGTAGAATGCTATCCATTTCAATCGCAAAGTAACAGCTGCTTATATCTAATTATCAGCCATCATTCGACACATTTTTTCCAACGAATTGCCTCTTTTCTGCCTGCAGTGTCATTTTTGTTTAATCACAGATGGAAAACGCACACATCAGTAGCCTCTGTCACACAAGCTACATGTAGAAACATCTGAGGAGATTCTGAGCTTGCGGCACTAGCAACCTGTATGGATTCGCTTATATGCATATATTTGAAATACAGATGCAACTGGATAGAGAACACACACACTTTTATTTTGATTAAACATTGAGCAGAAAGATTGCAGCAGAATTCACTGGTATAATACGCAACACACACACACACCCTGGGTGGGGGTTGGAGTAGGGAGTGGTACCGGTAGCTGATGGAAGGGTACGAAATACTTGTTCTTTTGGACCATAAGACCACTGAAAACATAATACTGAAGGATGGAGAAAAATCAAAAATAATCATCATCCACAAGCATCTACATATCATTACATTTCAAGATGTCATTAAAATCATTTAATTTTAACAATTCTGCAACCAATTTCACACACGCTGCCCCATCTTCCAAATACCACCCCCCTCACCCCATCCACAGCTGACTGACAGCCGTACACGAGGTTTGATTTATTCTGATGGACGTCTAAATGACACGTCTGAACAGGTTTGAATGATGGATACAGGGTTGAAGGTTCGAGGCAGCAGGGGGTGAAGGTTTGATCGAGCTGCAACAAAAGTGAGGCTTTGAATGACCAACTGGTGACACATTTTTGAGGTAAAATCTAAAGCTGCAATCTGTAACTTTAAAAGAAACAAAAATCAATTCATGACATTTGATCTCTTTAAATTACCTTGATTCCTCTCTGCTAGACTGATAGTCTGAGCTGTGGGTTTTGCTTCATTTGACTTCAACATACTTAAAAGTACTTACAATTTTATGTTTCGAACAGAGATGGCGATACAGAGTTACACAGAGTTTTTTTGCTCAACCCATTTCTTGCCCAGTCACTGCCTCCAACCATGTGAAACAGAACAGCGCCCCCCTGAGGCATCCACCCAATTTAAGAGCCACCGGCTGACAAAAGGAGCACATTTTACATGGAGGGATTTGGGTCATGCCTTAGCTGAGAACACGATTACAACATGCTGTACGCTTAACGCCACATTTGCCATTTCCGCACATTATCGGTTATGTTGCCAAAAAGGACGATATTTGTAAATGTTACCAAGAAACACATAGATGTGTGTCTCATGCGAGTCAGTCTGAGCAGAGTCAACCAAATCTGTGACTAAAGAAAAAAAAAGAACTTGACTGCCATTTAAGTCTGAACCCAGACTGCTATTTAAACAGCTAGACAAAGCGAGCACCATATAGGGTGACGTTTCTACAACACATATAATTAAGCGGTTTTGATTTCTGGAATATTCACGACACGGCGGATGATCAGCGAATTTGATTTGGATAATAATGGTGTGTGTTTTAGCCTGATGCAAAGACACTGAATACAATATGAAGCTACACAATAAGAAATTACAGGCAATATTCAATAATGCTCTGCGTATAAACTTGTATGTAGTTATAAAGCCTAAACTTCCTTAAGGAAGAACTCCCACAATTTCTGAAAATTACCTCTAAGCTTTACTTGCAGGTCCAATGCAATGCACTGATAATGACAATCACGCTTTACATAATAAATGCAAAAATACCACAAAAAAATTGAAGGCAAATGACAAATTGGCATCAAATGCGTCAACTGAACAAATAACAGCCACAAACACGGTCTCTGATTTGTAATAAAATACCTCCAGATATCTTACAATAAAGAACGTGTCTCTCGCATTTCTTTTCTTTACTTCTGAACAATGCGATGGGGTAAGGAAGCCCCACCCTAACCCCACCACTTTCTGTGTGACAGCCAAGCCTTCATCGTGTTCCTTCTCATCATCATCCTCCTTACCATCTTCATCACGTCTTGGCTGAAGGCGACAGGCTTCCTCTTGATAAAGGTGCATTTAATGCATGGAGATGCGAGCGTGTCGAACGCATATTCGAGTTGCGCGTGTGTAGGTGATACTTACTTATGCTGTGGCTTAACCTGCAGGCAAAGTGCTACTGGGAGGTGAAAGTAGCTCGGAGGAGCGTGTCTGTCTCCTGCTTTTTTCCTCTTCCTCTGTAGAAGTGGGCCAATGCATTTCTGGGGCGTTTCTAACCTCCCTTACCCGAGGCCCACAGACTGTCTTTCACATGCACTCTTTACCCCACAGTGGCCCTGTTGTATGAACCTAGATATGAGCCACGAGCAGGTTACTGTGGGCTGCTTTATTGTCAGAGTCGGGGCGTACCAAGTCTGTCCACAGACACGGGGGGGATTCAAGTAGAATCTTAGCCATGTGCTGTTCTCCATCAGCCATCCACCCCCTCCTCCTGTTCTCTCCTCCAGCATCCCTGCCAGCCTCCTCTTTCACTCACACTCATTTCTTTCTTTTTTTAAGCATCTCTGCATCCTTCCTTTTTCCTCCTCTGCTAGCGCAATGCAATTATGGTAATGGATTCCCCCCCAGTCTCCTGATGGCTTTCGACATCCTGTCCAGAAACTGGGCTAATAATCCTCTTAAAAGTCATGTTTAGTTAATGAGAAGAGTCCACTGACCACAGAGATGCATCACATGTAGAGCTATTTACACTTATCCTGCATTTATCATTGTGTGCTTAGATAACGCATTGCTAGAATGAGAAGAATGAATGAACGAACAAGAGTACATAGAGATAGAGCAGCTGGAATGATGGAAGTAAACAGAAGTTAAAGATAAAAGCCCAATTATTCGCTATTTTGCTGCTATCATGGGTAGCCATAGCCTTATGTGCATCTCCTCCTTCTGTCCATCATTTCATCTTTTCGTCTTGAGCCCCATAAGAGCCTGAAGGGTTCCTGTTTAGCCTTATCAATAAAATAAGATAAGAAACAATAAAAGATGTTCATCTTATTATCAATAGAACGATCATATGTGTGGGTTTAAAACTGCAAACGGCTGCGCACACGCAAACGCAGGAGCGAGAGGAGAGACTACGCCTCATCAGCAGCCATTCCTTTGTCTTCAGGCAGGCGGCTCGGCAGCCTCACGGATTGCACACAACATCCAATATACAATTTACTCTACAGCTGCTATGCACAGCCTTATCATGCACATACACACACTGACACAAACACACACACACAAAACTGTAACGAGGCATTTCTAAACGCGGCACCTGCAGAATCTTTGTTGCATTTCAAGGCTCTAATGCAGTTCCAAACACTATCAAGAGCAAAGAGATCAGAGTGAGGCGTACAGTGCGGATGATGCATGAAAGAGCAATTTACACAAGTTAAACAATAAATGGATTTTAAACCTCATAAGCCTCGGTCAAGTTTGTAGAGAAGAATGGTAAAAAGATTCTCTCACGCATGCTCATACACACACACAGTTACACACACACACACGGTTACACACACACTTGCTCACACACTCGCTCACACACACACACTCGCTCTCACACACAAAGCAGTAGAGTGCCAGGCAGTAAGTGCTCTTCCAGTAAGAGCTGAGCTGCACTCTGGCAGGCCTACCACAAAAATATGTCTAAAAACAGTGAGCAAGAGAGTAAGAGACAGTGTGAAAGAGAGAGAGTGTGTGTGTGAGAACAAAATGAGAGAGAAGATAAGCAGAGGAAAAGAAGGTGGGGGTGCGGAGCTTCGAACCTTCAGGAAACAAAATGCAAGGGGATCATTAAACGGTTTGATGACTCAACATTCTGGTCTCATCATCGAGTCTGTAGCATACAAAGATAAACACACATTTTATCTTTTATCACATACAGCAATTCAACAGGACACTGTCCATCACTCACCACCTTTTGATGGGTGTAGATGGTGATTTTTGGTCATGTGGTCACCCAACAAAATATACTAAAAACAACAACAAAAACAGCTGCTAAAATCAATCAAAGCTGATTTATTGATCGCCCCAGACAGGCTAACTGATGGCCTGCAGGAATGGCCTTGTCTCCCAGACATGTTTAAAATAGATAAGTATAGATCTGGTTAAATTAAAGACAGACCAGCGGTTCTCAACAGAGATTACATTAGCATTCAGATTTTGCCAAAATACCACATGATGAATTAATGCACAGCTTTTAATATCAACAGCAGAAAATACAGGGATATTGTAACATATGCAACCGTGTTACAACATTTACATTTATTTATTTGGCGGATGCTTTTATCAAAAGCAACTTACAGTGGTACACATTTTAGTACTTGTGTCCCCCTGGGACTGAACCCACAACCTTTGCGCTGCTAACGCTGCTTAACTGCTTACAAGATTACAAATATTTCTGCATTGAATTTAAACCTGTTAGTTTGATACTGAGGTAAATGTATGAGTACACCAGCCAGTAAAGAGAATCAAAGCTGCCAGACTTATGTCATAATACTCCATTTGATTTCAAAGGTTTCCAGCAGTTGTCAGAGATTCCTGGCTGTGGTGAGCTCATTATAATCCACTACACCTGTTATGATGTCATCAAATTGACCTCATGGTGTGCATTTATATCCTAAGTGCTTTAGAATCTCCTCTGACAACAACCACAGGGGGCGTAGTAACCCCTAACAACCACAGGGGGGTGTAGTAACTGCTGTTTCCTGAACATCAGATCAACAGTACTTTATAAAAGCAGAATTCCACTTGTTAATTTTTCCTTATATTTAATGTCCTTATATTTAATCCACTGTATTGTAAAATAGTGTTATATTGTTTGTTTTTAAATACACACACTTTGAAACAAACAAGGCAAAACGTCTCTTGGAAAAGTCTCTTGGCCATCAGTCCTGCCTTCCTCTTACAGACACACACAGAGCTGAATTCAATAGTAACACATTGATTGCTACAACAAAGTCACAGCTTGGCAAATTGATATAATGTGTCAATTATAGTCTAACCCACAATGTACGCTATATAATTTACAAAAGGCTTCGTCCTCCACAAATGCCTTGGCTGATAAACAACAGGAAATGCATGTGCTGTACACAAAAACACACACAAAATAACAGGAAATGCATGGGGTAATGCACTTAAAAAGCTAACCTACATGACTATTATGTTATTGAACAATAATACAAATTATATTTTCTCAATATTGATTTGGTTAGAGTTACTATTCACAAAAGATCTCTTCCATTTATTGAGGTTTTCTCCACAAAAACATCTATGGCAAAAGATCATTGGACATCCAGTATGCATCACCATTACCGAACGATTTTACATGACCGTTTTACACGTTGCATTCTCACCAAATGTACAATTATTAATTCTATACTTAAAATAAAGGACATCTATTACTACAAACACTTTTACACAACGATTAAGACAAGCTTCAGTCTAAGGATAAATAGACAAATGAAAACAACAAAAACGCATCAAAATTGTGGTATTTTACTGTACATTCTATACATGCCTGAGCTAAAGAGGGTACAAAAAAAACCTGAGAAGATAAGTGGCTCTCAAAGTAAAAATCGATAAATGCTAAACCAAAGTGATGCCTTGGAAACGTATCAAAGGACAGAGCTTACTTCGCTTTATGACCATCTAATTTCTGGAAAACTCTCAAAACCAAAATTCATGCAAAGTGTGTGCTGAAAGGCATTAATAATATTATACGGTTCCATTCAGAACTCATATTTATCAATAGATTAGAACATGGTAATAGTTTAGAAACTGTGAGGTATGAAAGCGGGAGGCGGGGCTAAATGAAGAGCACCTGAAATATCACCTCCCACGCTAATGAAGCCACACTAACCTGAATATCAGTGTCCTTGACCGGCTCAAGAGGCTCAAAGGTAGTGGCTGCACTCAGGCTCTCAAGACACTGAGAGATGTGGAAGATGTCAAGACCCCGAGAGCCCAAGTGGATGGAGCTGCAGTGAAAAATTAGACGCTCTAAATAGCATATTGACTCAAATAACCTCAAATGAAGCAGGACAATGAAGCCACATCTTTGGCATATCACAACAGTTTGCAGTAACTATTTTAAAGTTTAAAGTATGTTTAAATACAACTTAAACAGATTTCACAATTAGATCTTTTATCACATATCGCATTATTTAGCATGTTGCATTGCATTTTTGTTCAATATTGTGCAACCACCATTAAAGCCATGCACAGATCCATGCATGACAGATTCATATCAACATGCCAAACACATTAAACACTCACGCTTTAACGTCAGCGGTGTCCTGTGAGGTTCTGGTGAGGGTGCGGGACCGCAGACATCCTCCTGCTTGCTGGATCTCCTGCAGGTTCCACTCAACGTGGGGCAGCTCAGACACGGCTTCAGTCTCGGCTGCGAGCTGTTCTGCCTGCTGCAGGAGCTCCCCGAAGCCCTCAGTATCCATCCTCAGCCCCTGCTCCACCTGACCGCAACACAAACAGCGCTGTGACTACAGGTGTGCATCATTAAACTCAGTACAATTATGAGTGGCTATTAGAATTTCAAGCAAATTACTAGTTACTACAGTAACTGTTACTACATTAACCTTGCAGAGCCTGGAGTTTCTGGGAGTTTCTCCAAATTTACTTACAAACCTTTATTTTAATGACTACACTGACAAGTTATTAAAATGCGCTGGTGGGCTTCACCCACCTAAAATGAACACATGACTTTTATCAAACACATCACAGATCTATATATGACTGTCAAACATCAAATCACTGCTAGAAGAAGTAATTCAACTACCTGAACTAGCTAGTCACTAGCTAGTCATCTTACACAGCTTTTCCTTGCCACAGATGCCATTAGCTTGGTCACTGGGTCCCTAAAAACATTACGTTTGTTTACTAGGGCCATTGATAAACATTTAAACTTTAATACATACATTAATAATTCATCTTAATGAAAAGTGCGATATAAATAATCGAATTCACAAAGTTCTAAAACTATGCATTTGAAAGGGCGCTTATATCTATAATGTAAACGTAACCTGTTGTTTTAAGTCTTGGCTATCATTAAACCGAAACAACAACTTTATGAAAACTTTCACAGTTGTAAACTATGGAGGCGACACTGTAATAATGTATGATTTACACTAGTAGATTTACACTAGAAGTTACTTAGCAGGAATTACAATTGTAATGACAGATATAATGTCATAAAGTTGTCACATGAATTCAGACACAGAATGTTGTATTAATACCATTGTCTGCAGTTTCATATATGATAAATAACTGTTCTATAAAATGCAATATGCAATATCAACACTTAAGTAAAAGTATTTCGTTGTTGTTTTGCTTGTTATCTGTTAATACATACAAATAAATATGACTCGATAGTAGGATAATATGACATGAGGCGCTGTCAGTAACGCGCCTCATGTAACCAACGTGGTATTAACCAGCTGTCAGTTAACACACGTGTGACGGCTCGCCTCACTTAATGTAAATCCTTAATGCACTTTAAAGATAATCTCCATGTTTGCCATCCCCCGTCCATCCCCCTCGTGAAATCCCGGGTAACACACGACGCGAGCGCTCATTGGTTTAGAGCACGTTTCCCAGAATCCCCTGCGTGTCTCACACAACTTTATTTAAACATCTGCGTAAACATTATTAACCTAAACGTTATCAAGTACTGTGATCGACAGTACAGCGATGTGCAGTGTTGTTAATATTATATAGCGTTTAAACACAGGACTTCGGTACCAAGTCTGAAATGTGTAATTTAACGTTTTGAAAAGCTCACGTTTTATTGACGTCAAGCTGAAAGCTGTATAGGTCCTATTGTTGGACAATCTATGGCTCTAACAGCCTATACTGATACTTAAAATATACTGATTTGCACGCCCTTGTTATCCTCAGTGACCAAAACTAATTGAAATAAGGCAACAGTACGACAACAGCTGCTTACATTTTTTATATTTGACAGTGCGACATTACAACACCCCATTTAAAGGCAGACATCTCTATCAGAACAAGCTTGTGAATCCCATCCCATGCCTTCATAACAAACTTAACATGAAACAAAGCTGACAGCAACCGGAGGCCATTTATTGTTGTAAAAATACATTCATGTGATGCACATAAACACGGACAGAGTTCACATTGCAGTAAACGACCTCCTCACTGACAACAGCTTGTGTCGCAGGAGTTGCCCTTACAGACGCAGCCAGAGGCGCACTTGCTACAGCCGGATGGGCAGCATGAACAACAACCTGTAACGGGAAGAAAAAATCCAAGTTATCCATCTGGGATTAAAAGTGTTTAGTAACATAGATTCACAACAAGCATTTCAGCTCACTTTTCTTGCAGGTTGTACACTGGCAGTTAGTGCACTTGCAGGTGGCACCACAACTGCAAGTCCCAGCTAGAAAGTAACGCACAAGTTTATAAATATTTAATTCCCAGTCACAAATGCATATCAGCCTATTATCAGCCTGAAATACTCACTCTTGGAGCAATCACAAGGGTCCATGTTTTTTCCTCAAGAGAATCCTGAAAGTTACTGAAGTGTCTTTCGCTGTGTTGGTTTTTATGGCATTAACACGCTGCGTCAATCTGGGTTTTATACAGGTTACAGGACGAGCGCAAAGCCACGCCCACCGGCGTCACTCATTTATGATAGTTGGGTGCAAACTATCAAACAATCATGAATCGTCACGCCCACAATATTAGACCAACTAGTTATTTACAAGATTGTGTAACTATTTTTTACACCACTTAATATTAAGAGACTGTTTGTGTGCTTAAAAAAAAGAAAATGTTACTTTCACTACGGGGTGTGAAAATCTCTTGTTGATAACGCTACAAAAATCATTTCTCTACATTTTATTAAAGATTTAGGAAACAGTACATCCTTATAAAATATTTAATTCTTAGTTGTATTAATACTTAATTCCAGTTGTATTTGTGGATTAAATGAATTCGACAGATAGTGGTTGTTAGATACGCTTTATTTCCAAAAGTAAACATTTCTTGAACTTGTAAAACATTTTTTTTTAACATTTTGGTCTTAGTACAAAAGTTTGTCATTCAGTTTGCACACGGCACTAAAGTGAAACTAACTGTGCAGAAGCGCGTGCACGTCCTGTCTGCACTAGGCGGGGACGCGCGAGAGGCAGCGGTAAAGACACACTAGGTTGCGCTCGTTCACTCAGTCATTGCTGACCGGTGGTGTTTCAATGACCTCAAAAACCCCAAACTGATGTGACGAGTGCACACTATCATGCACACTATCAAGGGAAGATGTCCGTGGAAGATTTAGCCATTTAATGCCATTAAACAAAACCACGTTTTAAACAAGCTCACCCAACAAACGCACTTTTTTGTACTGACAAATAGCCTTTAAACAGTAATCCAGCTTTAAACCTTGAATATTTTGTATTTTAATAGTATTTAATGGTTTGTTACGAACACTTAAGTTAAATCATATTACAGTTAGTTATAGTTAAATATTGTTTTACTGTAATCTGAACCGCTTTACCAGTTTGTCTATTAAGGTCAGACACTTTCCATATTATTACAGAATATATTCTGCATTTAGTGATAAAGCAGATGATGACTTCTGATATAAGTGCCCATCTTCATCCTTAAACTGAACCATAAAGTTAACCTGACCTAGTGACGTAAGAAGACGTAAAATGAGTTATGAGTTCAAACTGTTGCAGGAAAGTTATTATTTTTGCTTTTTGTTCCTCTTAGACAGTCACGTCGCATCGTCACATGCACGGCAGCAGGTTTGGTTATGCGCAAGTCGACTTAAGTAGGAGCGTATGACCGCACTGCCCACTACTGGAGGATTGAGGTAGTGCAAGAAACAACCAAATAGTAAGAACACAATTAAACACTGTTAATAAAGCAGATTTATTCTTTTCTTTCATTTACTCATTGATCTTTTCTAACATTTTAACATCAGTATGCATGCCTTTGTTTTAATAAGGTGTTCCAATTGGTTTTGCAGTAACACACAAATCTCTGTAGCTATAAAGTCAAGAAGAATCTGTGTCAATTCTGTGTAAATTGACTGGCTTCATTTGCATGTTAACAAAACGTATGTTCTTAGATTAAATTATACAAAATGTGTCTGTTTGAACATTACAGATACTGGCAAAGGAGTTAAGGTTACCTGTATATGGAATAAAAGATTTATTGCAGTGCGTAAAACACATCAGTTTCAACAATACAAATCTATAAAGTAAACACAAAACACACTTTGTCTTCATTCCCCATATTTTATTACATCCATTCTTTAAATATTGTTTGTTGAACACACTGTAACAGTTTTTAATGAACAAAATGCAAAATTAGCAGTTTAAAAACTTTATATAATTTCAGTAGATTCAATGAGAAAACTAAATGCAACCGTCACAGCATTGTTGCACCATTCCTTAGCTTTTTACAAACACATAGCAGATCATTCCAATTTAAAATCCATCAACAAAATGATTATTGCTTTTAAAACAAAAAGAAACAAAAAAAAATGCCTGATAATGCTGAACCTCTGCCTACATCTGCCTGACCTTAAAGTAAAAATATCTAAGATACAAAACACCACATTGCAATAGAATTAGATACACACTTTTTAATTCAGGATAAATCCCATTTCCAGAAATGGTTAATGTATTGAATGCACACAAAAAACGCTTTTAGGAAATCGGGAAGAACATACAATATAGAGGGATATAATACATAGCATTAATATATGCATTACACTGTATGGAAGTTGTCCATTTTCAATTACAATCATTCAGATGCAAAAATAGTATGTCTGATGAGGAAACAACACAGTCAAAAACTATTGGATGAAAATGAAGCGTTCACCACTTGCTCCTGGCATTAAAAAACATCCACCTGAGATTGGGCAGGTGGTCAGTCTATTAGGTCACATGCCCCCACCGTAACAGTTCCTAACTGATGCTAAATCAGTGGTTGTGTCGCTTCATGTTAATAACAACAGGCAATTCATTAATTGAGGTTCCAATTGTGCATCTAGATTCTCAATCCTCAAATAAATGCAATTTCCTGCAACAGTCAATGTAAAAATCCATCCACCAAGCCTGACACCTCATAACAGTTTTTGTATTTAAAGTCAGAGTTGAATCATTACATTGTTTTGTATTTAAAATCAGAGTTGAATTATCAATTTCAATACTTTTGAAAAACCAGCCCTTCATGACAGTTCAACCCAACATTTTTTTATATTCCTTTAATATTTAAGTGTTTTTTTAGAACAAAAAGACTATGAATTCTTCAATCTAACTTTACATGCTCAGACACACAAGACGCATTTTAAACAATTTCATTTACAGAGAAAAAGTCAAGACAAGGCTCGGTGGGAGATGAGGCACAATGTTAATAGGATTTTCTTTGTAAATAACGAAGAGCGAAAGTTAAGATTTATTAAAAACACCAACAGCCTTCCAGCACAGTTGAGAAGATGTAAATGTAACAAAAAACTAAAACGCCCAAACTAACCAACACCAAATACTGCTGATGCCTGAAGGGAGATTAGAACGACACCAACAGAGTTTAAACAGGACTGACGGTCGACAGCTTCAGCATGTTAAGCTCTGCTGCCAGTGTACAAATGACAAGAGCTTGTAATGCAAGTCAGTACAACATTATGAATTCTGCAATATTATGCATTATATATCTGAATTCAGATTATCTCCTAATAGTGGTCAAACTAAGCAGCTCTATTCAGAACACCAGTGGAGGAACTCTGTGTTAGTGACCCTTAGAGACCCTCAAATAAAAACTGGAAACAGCTGGGTTGGAAATACGATTTAAATCCATCCCACATCAATATTAGTGAAAGTAAACATGTCAACAGTGAAGGGAAATTCCAGACGGCTGATAAAATGTTACTGTTATCTTAGATGAGAGAAACAAAAGAAACTGTGCATGCTATTTACAGATCTGTACAGATATAGACTCACCAACAGAGAAAAATGCAAAAATAATCATGTCTACTCGCTACAGAAGCACCACATTCAAATCCTACAGATCTTAAAGCAAGAGAGATCTCCGAAAAAAGCTGAATAGAAAAAAAATCATAAGCATTATGAGTGAGATCAGTCAGATATGCTACAAACCTTTCAGGGAGTGTTTGAATCAAATCAAATCATGGGAATGTTTTTATGCAACATGCACAATATTTAAACAAACAGAAAGCTAAGTGTTGGTTTATCTTTGGCTAGCAGTTTGGCAATCAGAAACCAAATTCTGAAGTTAAGACTTTAAAGAAAGTTAAAAATAAACTTCACATCTTTCTGTTGTGGACAAAAGAGGATGAGAGGAGGGAATTTAAAAGAGGACATGAATGAATATGATGAAATTAGATCAGAAAGAAACAAAACCAGAGATGTGTTGATGTTTTTTCTTCAGTCAAGAGGGCTACGTCTAGAATGTTCTCCCTTCCTCCTCTGCTCTAAAACTCGGCAATTAAAACGTTCCTCAGTGGACAAGAGACAATTATCAAGTAAATGAGGTGTATTTTAGTGCAAATGTCAAAAACGGATGCGTCATGTTTCTTAAAACAAAATCTATTTAAAAACCAGAATAATAATAATAATGTACGGCACTAAAATGGGAGGTAATTTGTGCTGCTGACTTGGTATGAAATGGTATGAGTTTATAAATACTTGTAAGCGTGTCAAATGCATTTCCACCAGTGCATTCCCACACTGTGCTAGCTTGTGCTTGTAATCTTACACAGATCCAATGCATACAAATTTCTGCACTGAAGGTTTCTGTTCCGTGTTGGACTTGTTGTGCATCCTCTGTTTTTGTCAAAGAATAAATGAAGTTGATGTGCGTTTTTGTTAAAGTGTTAAATGCGCAGAGGAGGTTTAATTTACGTCCTTTGGTGCGTCTGGTATGGAATTTTTAAAGATTAGACAAAAAACGTCTTCTATGATCTTATCAATATATGCACAGTAAACAACTGCTGTGACTGTATGAGAAAACAAATCAACAAATATGTTGACAAAATGTGTGTGTGTGTGTGTGTGTGTATAAATGTATCACTGTGCATCCACAAGTACTATAACAATACTGATGCATGTCTGGGTTAAAGCTTGGAGGCGGAGCCGGGCTGCATGTTAATTAGAGACAATTAGCAAGATAAGAGCTGCTCTGAGCTCTTATTATGACATCGAACCAGGAGCCTCTTTAATGGTGTGGGGAAGGAGGCGAGTTCAGGAAACTCCAACGAAATTCCCAGCATGCCTTGCTTGAGCTTGTGATGGCAACAGTGAGGGAAGGTCACTTCAGAAGTTCTACGGCGCTGGACGGCTTATTCAGTGGACGCTCGGATCGGCACGAGGCAGACTGCTGGGACGAGGCGCTCCGTACAGAGTCACAGACGCTATGTGGTTGTTCTGCATGACCTGTAACCATGGCAACAACAGGGTCGAAAGATGCAACCGGTTAATTAAGTGATTAGTGGAGTATGAGTGTCCAGTCATATGTGGAGCTGTAGATGCCGTCAAAATCTGGTAGCTATGTGTTAGAAGAAATGCTGGCTAAGCAATACAAAAAATACAAAGACACAAGACGCATCTGTCGCATACCTCAAATATCATCCTCTGCAGTCCAAAACAAAAGGTGGAACCAAAAGGATTGGTGTTATTTGCAGATGAAGACCTGCAGAACAAAATGCAATTAATACATTATTAGCAGGACTTCATATGCGTTAGGTCTAGCTGTCTGGATCATTTCCTAGCATTTAAATGAATATGCAACCAGCCAATAAGCTTCAGCTACAGTTAATTTTATGTTTCAGTTTTCCACAAGCAATTTAATGCCGTTCTCTCTTCATCTGCATTGCCTGTTACCTCTCCATAGTCATGTGACCAGTTTTCCACCTGTATGACTCTCACCTGTGCAGCACAACTGGTTTTTCCATAGGGTGTCCCAGTAACTCCTGAATCTGATCCCACTGAGAGGGAAAAATAGAATGTCATTAGCATTGTGCAACATATAAATTACATTTACGTAACAGTGATGCATAATAACAAGATATCCACATCGCAATATATGACAAAACACCATGTACTTACTTTACTGTAGGTGGTCAGAATACAGTCCTCACTTTGAGCGTCTGTCCCATCTAAAATAAACAAACAAACAAAACAACATCAGTAAACAGAAAACAGACCATTTTACATTTATTCACATTTATTCATTTGCCAGATGCTTTTATCCACAGCGAATTTCCACAGTGAATTCAATATACACATTTTTAGTAGTTCTTGCATTTCTAAACAGACTTTTATTAGTCCTGTGCCTTTCACAGAGAACATATTCATATATATAAATTTCATACCACTTCACATAGTGATTGTTATCTGAATTTGAAGAGATTTTAAACAAGCATAACAAAAATTGTTTCTGGAAGTTAACCAACAGTGTGACATAAACAACACTGACCTTTTTTAATCATCAGGGGAATCTTAAAATCACAACGATGATATCTGACAGGAGAGAGAGGACAGCAGTTACTCTGATGCTTGTGTAAATAAAGCAGTAACACGACACAGACACATATTTCTACACACTGGAAGCACAATGAAATGAAAATCAATTTTCACTCAATACGCCCAGACGGCATCACCTTACAGGAAGTAACTCATTCAACTATTTACACAGTTGCAATATGAAAAACAGCAAAAAGAAGCTGACAGCAAAGATTCAGCAATGGGACTCACATGTTGAAGTTGTAATGACCAGGATAGTTGGTGTGAAGCACAAATTTTTTCACCAGGTGAGTTGTTGAGTCAAACAGCATATCCTGAATGAGACAAAAGAGAAAACGGACAGGTTCAATTCATGCAAAAACTCCAAGACTTAAACAACAAGCAACTGCAATTAAAATGACAAGTAATAAAGTCATTTAAGACTAATACTCACCACTCCCAACGTATAATAGTTAAAGAAGTAGTCATTACATTTGGACGGGACTTGCTTGTGAGGTGAAGGTGAGTGAATCTTCATCTGAAACATATAAAAAAAACAGAATAAATGTGTTATAATGAGAACATTATCAAGAATAATGTAACTGTTGTGAATGGGGGTGTCATTACCTTGTCCTCCGACTTGTAGAAGACCTTATGTGGGGAACCGAGAGCACTCAAGACATCTTGACAAGAATCTCCAAAGTAGATATTTCTCTCAAAACTCCGAACTTTAGCATCGGCCAACACCCCCAAACTACATCCTGAGAAAGTTAAATGACACAATACAGCTTAAATATACTGTGACCAACCATACATTCATTTACTTTTATCTGTTATATATTATATGAAAGATTCTGGGCCTCAGATCTGCTTTTGGATATTTTGAAATCCAACAGAAAAGTCAACAAAACGTCCTTTTAAACATAAAAATACCACTTTTAGTTTGTGACCCATGTTGAGAAACACTAGAGTACACACTAACAAGTAATGGCCAAGCAATGTAAATTAGATGATGAGAAACTGTAGACGCTACATAAACATGTTTGCTCTGTGGTTTTGTGGATACTATGGTGAAAAAATAAACATGTGATTGTTTGCTTGTCGGCCATATGTTGACAGTCACAATAAAAAAAACATCAAATGTTTGTTTCACAAGCATACATCACTCCTGCTGATTTGCTAAGTACTGAACTTTGTAAATTACATGTTTAGACATGTGTGCATGTTAACACACACAAAACCATCCCAAAATTCCCAGGTTATTACATATTACGTCTAATCATCTTAGTGCAGCATATAAGATTTATAATTTGTGGGCTGTTGGTAATACCTGCAGTGAGGAGGCGGAGTTTGAGACCCACAGGCCCCGCCCCATCCCTCAGCACTTCCACACACTCCGCATACACGTTACCAAGGAAACATGCCAGAGGCATCACAGGGGCCCTGGGAAGACACACGATCTACAATGATCACTGTTTGAGGAAATGCAATGACAAACACATGCCCCCAAACCACTTAAGTTAGATGAGGTTTCAGACTAATGGAGATTAATGGTTCCCTCAGAACTACAAATGCACAATGAAAAATGAATGTCCACTTTAAAGTGATGTACGCATGCAGCTCTTACTTGGTTTCTTGAAGGTTGTTTCCAGAGTAAATGTACATCCGTTTGACCGTAGCCCCATGAGGAATCTGCAGGGAGGCCAAGCCATGGGCAAAGTTAGGCTGTCAAAGCAAAACAACTGGGGGTAGAATGAGGTGTCTGTGCATGTGTCCCTTCCAATATAGGCACTTTCACATCACTACAGTAAAAAAACTGAACCAATTTCCATCATAGATGATCACACACAGTATTCTAAACATTTTGCCCAAAACATCACCACAGGATTTTCCAGAAAATCAGATCTGACCTGTATCACAAACTTACCGTTGCAAATATGAGTAAGTTGAGGAGTTTGTTTTAACATTTTTAGCCAGGAAAGTTACAGATTGCAGCTTTAAACATAAAAGCTAAAGTGTGTGGGTTTACGTGCTCATAACATTACTTAATTGAAAATATACACAAAAGTACTAAATACGACAGTTACTCAGATAGATATACAGACAGCAAAGACAATATCATAGTAGTGTCTTGTTTTTATTAGTTAATAATAAAGCACCATTGTATCATTTAGTACTGAAATTATAATACTATCACTGTTCCATAATTCAACCACAGAACTTAAAGGCACCGGCGTATCCTGGGAAAAATTCACCTCATATTTAGGTGCTTCACTCCAGGAATCCAACTGGAAGGAGAAGGAAAGCCCTCTGAAGTTCAGATGGAAGAGCTGCTCCGCCGCATTGTAGACTGGATACAGCGGGAACACACGGTAAACACACACACACACACAAGCAGAGAGTGTGTGTGAAACACATCTTACCTCCTGGATGAGTAGCGCCAAAGGACTGATCAATCTGTTCTATGGTCGGAGCTATTGCCTGAGAGTTAAAATGTACCCCGCTGTAGAGTAAGAGGAATCACAATGAGAGTCAGTTTACATCTCAATTTACATAGAACATATATTAACAATGCAAGTTGTCTATCATTTACGTGTATTTCCCATGTGTTTATCGCTTACTTACCAGTATTTCAGTTTCACTTTGCTCAAGTCGTACACTTCAATTACCTGCAAAAGCAACGCTCTCTCAATGAGAAACACTTGTATTGAAATGTAAGACGTGTAACAACAAACTCGCGGTATTAACACAGAAGTTTGAAACAGAAGTGTTATGTCTCACCTTCAGTCTCTGATTGCAGGCGTCAAACAGCAGTTTAATTCCATCCTGAGTCAAGTTGAGAATGAGGTCATGGCTGAGTGGCATCTGGTCAAATGAAACAGACAGGGACACAAAACACAGCCACTCAGAAAATGACAGGCAGGCTATATAGACTATAGACAGAATGTATGACAACATTAATGACAAACTCTTACTTGTTCGCTGTAGAGCACCTGAACATTTTTGATTATTCGGCAGTGTTTTTGTAATATGGAAATGGCCTGGGCCAATGGCATCCCTGGAGGGAAAAAACAGCTGGTTTTCTAGTGTTTACTAGTTCACATGGTGATCAGATCTGTGGTCTAAAAAACAGCTGGAGTTCTGCAGCAACTAGTCTAGTCATAACATGCGTACATCACTCATACACAAATACTTCAACTCTTAAACTAAATGTTTAAGAAAAGCACTTGTTTTGTTTTAAATGCTTTCTGTTGTGTTGCGTATTTCAGCTCCACAGTAAAATGCAAATACTTTAGAGAAAAAGTAAATTCAGAGGAACTTCATAACATGTCCAACAGTTGTGATGAAAATGGCAACTGGCTCAGGTTCAATTAGGCTGAATGTATTCTGCCATCGGTACACAGCGAGTCTGACATCAGCCATTTCAACTTTGCTCTACATTCACGGTTACTTCAGCCCCTAAACTGACAACACACTCACCTAATGCGAATTCCCATTGTTCATTTCCTAAAGATCGCTCAGGCACGACCTCCAGATCCAGCATTGGCGGGGAGAACCTGGGAATATCAACGAGGATCTCTGACTGTGCCAGATCTGAATCTTCTTTCTCGAAGAATCTGGAAAAATCCCCCGTTATGTTGACAAATCTGCCCCCGTTTAGTCCGAGTGTCGCTAAGCGGTATGTTCAGAAAGCTCACGCGCGACACCGTGACGTCAGATGTGTCAAAACACAAGTGTTGCAATCCAGCTACATACACGTTAAACGATCACCATGCTTATAAATAACAATACGCAAATAAAAATGATCAACACACGCACGCTCGTAAAAATGACAATATGACAAAGCTTAAATAAAACACAAGTAAACTGTATGTCGGTGGCTAGACGCAATGGGTGCACCAGCTTGCCACAAGCATGAATTAAAAACCCTTAGTTCTCTTGCAATGCATGTGCAGTCGTCCAGCAAAAAAATACCTTTTTGACTGTAACGTGTTGAAAAATTAAAAACGCAAACTCTGGGATCTCACGAGTATATAACTTAGTCCCGAATCACATTAAAACACAATATTTCCTGCCCAGGCGGTAATATTAAATGCACCTCGGACTGTTGATGCCAAAGTCAAGTGGAGATCGGAGGTGGACCAGGCGAGACGAGATAACATACATATATCGGACTGTCACAGACTCGCACGAGCCTCGCCTGACGTTGTTTTCTTTCCGATGATTCAACAGCAAGCAACCAAATCGTCAATTATGATGATCATCTGTTGATAAAAGCGCGGATTTCTCCGGGTTTTCTCGTTTGGATCTCGGGGATGCCGCTCTGTCACATACAGCTTTATTTGCTTGCGTCTCTAGCTTAAAATGTTTGCTTAAGATGATAAAGAAAGAGCCCCTCCGTGCCCACAGCAACTTCCATCCAAAACACTATGATCAGCTGATCGTTTAACTTCCTTTGCGCTAGACGGAACTTCCGGTCTGCTGTCAAAATAAAAGTCACGTCGCACAAGTAAATAATTCAGAACATATTTCACATAAACTGCTGTGAGGTTGAGAAATAAATGGCAAAAATGTGAGTAATGAATGAACAAATGTTTTGGTTAGACTTGGGCAATAAGCCCCGTTAATGTATGTGGATTTAAAGCAGCATTCAACACACATGGGCAAGATTGCATCAAATAAACCCACATTTATATAATTAAAAATTATATTAATATAAAATTTCGGCAGCTATTGTCGTTCTTATGCTAATGTCAGATGACACAATTTACAATCAATGTAAAAAAAAAAGATCACGGGTTTATGTTTACAGAATTACAAAAGACACACTTAATATAGTATCATTTTGTGTTTTCACAGATAAAGATACGACTAAAGTCTTTATTTTATCAGCCTGTGGATAAATGAATAAAACAGAACTAAACTTGCGGCCGCAAACAGGAAACGCCACGAACGCAGCATCTGAAACGCAACATGAATTATTGCCACTAGGTGGAAGCGTTTATTGGTTTACGCCAATGGAGGCCAAACGTGAATATCAAATATTACACAAACGTGCTGTTTGAATAAGCAGTACTTTTAAAAACATAAGATAAAATGTAAGGTGTAATGTGATGTATGTCTGTGGTCTTTGACTTTGTTGTTTTTTTTATAGCATTTTTATTACTACGTGTTTTTTAAAAGCGTTCCGTTCAGTTTGATCACATGCATCTGGTGCAACTGGAGTGAAGTGTTTGCTGCACGACTTTTGTGTGTGTATATAATACAACAAACAGGAACCAGAACGAAAATACTATACAAACAGACCTTGCATGGTGGGAAAACACAAAATACAATATTGTGAAACCCAAAGCATCAAATGATTAAAATGTTTTTACATAAAATCACAGATCTTAAATGTCTGTCTGTATACAACATGAGAAAATACATTTATGCATGTCTGCTAAAGTTGTGTTTTAGGCTATTTTGATGGTAAAATTGCTGATTTTAAAATGCACCTCCATGTACAGCACAATAACTTTTGTTTGTTTCACGTATAAAACGTTATGCTGCCCAATATATGTTATGCTATATATGTTGCCCCTCAGAACTTTTATTTTGCTCTGTAAGTAGCTGTGGATTAAAAAAAAAAACAGGCCTGTTAAACAAAAACTGTCCAAACAGGATGAAAGATTAATCCTTTGGAAAACATCTTGTAAATAGTGTACAGTATATATTCATAAATGGATCAAACAATAGCAGAAAGAACGAGTGAATGATTTGCAAAACTCTGTGAATGATTTAATTCTCTCTGCACCAATAGCCCAGATCAAAACTCAATTACATTGTTTGTGGAAACATTGTTGGAGCTGATTTTATTTATTGTGTTTGGTAACAGCCCTTATTGGTCAGAGTTTTCTGTTTGTTTTTGTCCTTCAGATGGGAACATGATGAATAAGTCAACGGGTAAGAAATTTCAAGGCATGACACAAACTGTAAAAAAATAACAGAAACATCTGTTCATACTTGTACAATATATCTAAAATCATCATTTTCTGGGCGTCCTCAATTCCTGAGCGTGATGCATTAATAAATGATGCTTCATGAAGATGACTAGATTCAATCGTTTGTATTAGATTGTATTTTTTATTTTAATAATTTTGAGTGCTGCCAATAAACGTAGCATATTCCCATCTGGCTTGAAAATCAAAGACAAGGAACATACTGTAATATACTGTAAACCTCAAACAGTACATATTTCATGCTCTCTTTTCGTTGTTAAGCAGTGTAATGCAATGCAAATTACATTAAGGGCGCGTTGCATTTGGGTTTAACTTTATGAATCACCATCTTTAGAGGGAAAAGACAAACTCAGGAAAATCCACAGAAACCTCCAAACGCGAAATGTCATCACGAGCCAGCTGTGTGCACTTGTAAAGTTGTTATAATCCCTGTAGTTCCTATAAACAGGAAAATACAAAATATAAAGCATCATGCGTGCATCCACAAATCATTCCGTTTATCTCGACGGCTTGCCAAGTTTTCCTTTTATGGATATCATTGCTCTTTCATCTATTGTTAGGAAGTTGACGAAACTTCATTGACATACAATAAACAGGCAACAGAAGTCAGAAACATACATGGCGCAGTTTGGCTTCACATTTGCAGACGAACCGAAATGATCAAATTAGGCAAATAAAATGATTTACTAAACATGCGAATGGATTTACAGTGACACAATGGTTTCAGGCTGATCTGACCATCTGAATTACAGAGAGATTGTTTTGAGTGACTTTCTTTTACACAGCCTGCTTTGTTTTCTTTTCTAGCAACCCCACAGCAACTCTCAGAAAGAGTTCTGTCATGTTTGCTTGTTCTCTCTGTGCGAGCAACTTTCAGCGTCAGGGGTGGACGTGATGTTTCAAACATCAGATGAGTGCGTTTATGTATTGGGTGCCCGGAAATTTTTCCAAATAAACACAGCTTGATTCAACTTGGGTGGGCAGACTTATCAACAGACTAATTCTATAAACAAATGAAGGAATATCCGAGCGCACCATTGGCTGGTGGGCAGGGGACACGCCGGGGAGAGAGAGGGAGAGAGAGAGAGAGAGAGAGAGGGAGAGAGAGGGGGGCTTTCTGCAATGAAATTTTAATTAATGTGGGTGGGCTGCGAGAGCAACGAGTGTTTATCATAGACAATTTATTTTCCATCGCTAAGTCAACATAAAATAGCAAAACAGACAACAATTATTTAACATTTAGACTCATGAAGCGAAGACGCCGGTCAGAGCTGGTGGCGGTGGTATCCAGTGTCTCAAACTGTCCTCTGCTGTAGCCATGAGTCTGTATCACAGTCAAGTGTCCCGGTCCGGTTTGGGTACATCGGCTCTTAGCTTATCTAATTCCTCCCTAATCTATGTTTACGGTGGCGAAGTTGGAGGCATCATCCCCGCTTTGGGATTTGCCTCCACCCGGCAGGAACCTCCGCAAAAACCTCCCTACAGCTACATCGCGCTTATCGCCATGGCTATTAAAAACGCGCCGGACAAGCGCGCGACGCTGAGCGGGATCTATCAGTTCATCATGGACCGCTTCCCATTTTACCATGACAACAAGCAGGGCTGGCAAAACTCAATCCGACACAACCTGTCGCTGAACGACTGCTTCATCAAAGTGCCCAGAGAGAAAGGGCGCCCGGGCAAGGGCAGCTACTGGACGCTGGACACCAAATGCCTGGACATGTTCGAAAACGGGAACTATCGGCGACGGAAGAGAAAGTGCAAAATTCAGGAATCGGGCGAGACTAGTCACAAGAGATTCCGAGGAAATTCGTCTGTCCCCAAACATCATCTTAGTGCTCATTTGGAGCAAAAGCAGTCGTTCGTTACCAATGATGTAAAGAAGACAACAGAAAATGATCCTAAACGAGACTTGAGCCCAAACGTGCCCAAACGCACCGAGAATTGCGCTTCTGCTGACTCCACGAAAGACGGGTGTTTACCACACACGACAACCTTGGGTTCAAACTTGAGATGCACGAGTCCTAAACAGACCGACACGGTTTCTCCAACCCGGCCTTTGAACGAAACAGAGACAGACCCTCGAGCGCTGAAACACGCTCGGCGCCGTGAAGACGTTTTGCCCGCTACAGGTGCCAGCGCTCAAACCGGGAATGCCGAGCCCAACGGGCCGAATGCTCAGACGAACCCTAAAAAAACAACAGACAAATCGAAAGAGTTTAGCATTGACAGTATTTTATCCAAAAAGGAGATCAAGCATCAGCAAAGACACGGCGCGGATGCGCGTTTGGAGACGCCAGGTTACGCGCTCGCGTCCTCGCTGTTCTCACACGCGCACCCACAGCCGTATCCACGCGCTTTCCCGCTCTGCACTTACCTGTCTCTCACCTGTCCGAATAAAACACTGAACTTCACAGAGAAAATAGACGACAAGCTATTCTTTTGACGGCCAGACAACCACACGAGACTGTAAATCAAATAGATTGAACCAAAATGTATTGTTGTGCCTTTGCAAAGATAGTGAACTTAGTAGCTTCTAACGAGCTTCATTTCTGTTTAAAAATGTCACAAGTACAGTTTATATCACATGTATTGGGCATTAGGACTTTTCTTTTATTTTACTACTATTTGTTAGTCATTAATGTTATGGGATGCGACCTGGGTGGCCCGATTCACAGAACAGTAGGCCTATGCTGTTACAGTAGTTCATTTTAAAGATGTATACTATGATCAGAAAGGCATTCGTTGTGTATTATCCAGAGTACAGCTGTTTGACTTTGTGACTGAACACTGTTTATTTGAACAACTGTGTTGTATGATCCCGTTTGCACTTACCACAAAGATACCTGACAAATTACAAATGAGAGCCTTTTGTTTTTGTCCCTCCTTTCCCAGCAACCTTATATACAAAATAAGTCAAATTTAAGATGGTGCATAAATTCACAGTTGTGGACTAAGGATAAAAAGTGTTAGTTGTAGCTTGGACATTCCAAACTGATGTTGAATTCAATAAATAATAATGTATGAATAAAACTTTGTTGAATGTACATCTTTAATTTCTGTGAAGCCTGAGACAAACAGATTAAACAGGTGTTCTGGGAATTTATACTGGGAATAGTGTTTGTTTAAATTAGTTTAAAAGAATGAATACATGCTTTGTTAAGCTGGTAAACATCATTTTTTTTTTGAGATATGCTGAAAATCTGAAATATGTTAAAAACACAAACGCTGACTATAAAACGATTAAGAATGTGTTTTCTTAATTCTAAACAACGGCTTGTTTCTGGACCAAACATAATACTAAACTGTGAAACTAATCTTCCATTTATGTTCCTTGCCACCATATATAGCCATAAGTTTTTGAACTGAAAGCTCAGAGCCTCAGTGAGTGAAAATCAGGAATGCTTGTGGAAATAAATAAGCGTTCCCACATTCAGGCAGGGGAACTCACAAGCATTTCCTGTGTATAGGATTCTTTTCAGAAGTGTAAATACAACGTCGCCCATCTGAAGCTTTGTGGAGAGAACGCATCTACATCGTTCAATCTGTTGCCTTCATCTGTCCCTCTCACAGATGGGCAGAACCTTAGATGGAACAGTCGGATCCATTTGGACCTCAGTCGTGAAGCCCATGATGCAGTCTTAGTGGTTTGACATTGTTTTGCTGAATGTAAATAAGTACAAACACTATTTTTAGCATGTAGCTGTGTTGCTGTTGTTTATATTCTCTCATATATGTGAAATGAGTACAAAATAGATCATGACACACAGCCTTAAAGGGGATTGTGCCCTCTAGTGTTATATTGTAGTTGTAAAATTAACATTAAATAAACATTAAACGAGTCCTTGGGGTTTAAACACATAGACTCTTAAATGACTTGGTTAAAATGCCAACAATACATAAAACATCCTGTCAAAAACAATTATTCCATTATTATATCACTCCACCGATATAATCCAATTACAATCCAGTAAAGACGCATTGCTAAATTTCTACTGTAATATCAAGGTCATATTTTTTGTGATCTCATAAAGAGTTTCACAGAAAGCAAATGTTTTCTCAGCAGCTTGAAACATGAACCTCAGACATGGAAGAAGAGTTTAATAACATTCTCAGTTTGTGTTTGGTGCTTCTCAAACATTACACAAAAATAAACACCAGAGGGAAAGATGATCTTCGAAAGCGTTTCAAGTGTAAAAACTTCATATTCCGGGATGGATCGCGCTTCGTCTTCATTTATTTTAACTGGAAATAGAGCGAACTTTCTGTGGTCAAAACTACAAGTGTTCCTCTGTGAGAAATGCCAAATAAAGGCACATGTTTCCTGGATTATAGAGCAGAATTTGATAAAAAGCAGTTGTGGATCTAAGAAAGACCACATTTTTGTTGCACAAACATAAACATATCATTTGGCTGACTTAAAGCAATTACTCAATTCTGATTCAATCCTATTTTGTTGTTTACACAAAATGACAAGAACTTTCATTGATTCAGACCAGCATTTTGCCACCCTTGTATGCCAAGTGGTTCAGACCTCAAGTAGGTAAAATTCCTCCAGCATGTTGCCTTTTAGTGATTTTAGTCCAGTTCCTGAGAACTCTAGGGGTCATGGTTTGAATCCTGGATCTTCTCAATTCACTCAGATAGAGTTTAAGGCCTGACACCTCTCAATGGGATTAAATTTAGAATGAGAGCACTCGACCTAATCTTTAAAAATGGCACCAACCTTGTTTCACACACAGTCATGTCTCCAAGTCAACCTGCACAAAAAGAGTTTTAATCTTTTTGTTTATTTTATATTTTCACTCCCAGTGTAAACCAAACTCGGTTGTCCAAATACGCTCTCAGCACTAGAGGAGGGGCGGGGCTTTGATGAAGATGAATAGACTCTCTGGAAGGAACATCCGATGCCAAATGAAGTTTTCTGGGGCTTTGTTTTGTACAACATCATTTGCATGCAGGGAGCACAACCCCATAACAAACTCAACTGTTTCTTCTAGCAATGAAATCAAATAGAAAAGAAATACAGACTACACTGCTAACAGGAAACATTTCCAGACTGTTGTCAGTGAAACATTTTAAAAATGTTACAGAACTAAAGTTCAGACAATGCTGGATGTTTCAGATATTTCTAAAAACTTTTAAAATAACATCAAATATTTAAAAAATATAGATAAATATAATTGTAATAAAATTGTTAGATGATGTCCTTCTGGATTTTTGATAAAACATTTGAGCAGCCCAGGACAAAATTCATCCAGACACACACACACACACACACACACACACACACACACACACACACACAGTCCAGAGGACTCAGTCCAGCTTCTATTAGGAGACACATAAGTCTCTGTGTCAATGAAAAACAGAAATTTGCTGTAGTGTCCAACACTCTGCAACCCTTCAAAATCTTCTGCTTAAAAATGTAACTGAAGGTGACAGGAACGGTCAGTGGAGGGGTGTTGGTCAAATTAATTTCTGTTTTTTTTCCTTCTCTCTCACTTTCCTTATTCTCCAAATCCTCTCCAACATCTGCGCCCACATCCCGACTTCACATGAGGCTTCTCATCCCCCACATGTACATCTTACCACAAGCGTTTGTTTTTCATTATGTAAATGTTTTGTGATTATTTTAGGAATCTGAGGTCCTTTGAACGTACAGTTGGATCTTAAAAACTGAGATTCTGTGAAGTGACACATTAACTCTCACTAATAATAAACAGCAATACAATACAGTGGAAGTTAATGCGTTGCAGTTAATAAAACGTTTATGTAATGTATCTAATATAACATTTACTCAATGAAATGCAATGATGTCATATGCACTGATGGCTGTATTGTTTACATTTGTTCAGATCGCTGCCTGAAAGAAGATGCTTGTAATAAGAGGTTAGTAGAATAAATCTCTCTCTTGCTGTCACTGATAGCATTACTCATGTTACACCATGAAATTACAATTTTTAAAGGAATAATAAAGAGCTAAATAAATAAACTATCAAGTGTTGTTCTGTGTGCCAAACTAAATATTACACATAAAACCACGTTCTCAGCGGATTATGCCTCAGCTGCCTTTAATACGGTCAGCCGAGGAATTTAAATTGTCTAACAGTCACCGAATTAGCACCTTTTATTCCAGTTTTTCCAAAAGCCAAACCGTACCGTGAACATTTAAACCTAAACTAAATTCAGCACAGAAATTGATTATTTACAGCCAGCTGTTAAACAAAATCAATTTCAGGTGTTTTCTTTAATAAAGACGATGTTTGTATACATCTGCGCTTTTCAACGAGTTAGCTGGGTTCTGTTGATCTTAACCAATCAATGCAGCGTGTTTATTTTTCCTGAAACTCACAGACGCAGAAGTATTTTGTGTTGCCCTTACAGAACTAAAGACATAAAGATCAGGGTAATTAATATATAATATACAGTCAAAACAACTGGACCAGACCTACATGTGTTACACACACTTCCTGTAATAAAGGGCCTTTGTGAACAACATAAGCCGTCCTCAAAACAATTGGTTCAAGTCCTGAGAGCCAGATGTGGCAACCAAATGTTTTCTGAATGAAAATGTCTGATGCGTGTCTACATGTACTCTTTATAGTTGAGTGTGTATGTGTCTGTGAAAGCTCCCAAGACCTATTAGCATGTGGTTGTTGCCCCTGTCAAGGACCACCCTGGTGTCTGGTTCACACTTAACCTAGGGGAAGAAACGTGACTCCTTTTAAGTCTCCCAAAGAGGGTCTGAAAAGTGCATTTAGAGGTCCACTCGCTCCCGACTACAGCAAACTGTCTGTAGCCAGACGGCCAAGCGTCACACGGAGACGCTAACAGTGTGTGAGACTGTAGCAAAAATGTATGTGTGTGTGTGAGGTGAGGGGCATGTTAAAAGACAATAACAGGGTCATTGTCAGGAAACACAGTCATTTGTGTCTCCACATCTGATCTTCAGCCTTGTAACATTCAACCCCTAAAGGTTTTAAAAAGGTTGACACAAAACATGTTCTCACAGAGAAATGACATGTAATTAATTGTAATGTTATTAATATCACAAGCACCCTGCTAACACAAGCACCCTGCACCCATTCTTTTAACATTGGTTAACATTCTTTAGAAGTTTTTGCACTAATGTTAGAAGAACATTTAAGGGTATATATTATAAATATCAAAACGTTATTCCTAAGTTGCTAGTGGGACATTTTAAAGCATAAATTTGCTTCCAGACACACTGTGATGGGTAAAACATGTATGTAACATAATATAATTTAGTAACATAATACTGAGCATTTGAGGTTAGTAGTAACAATAAACAACCACTGGTGCTTTAAGCACATATTGGGGGTGAATAAACCCGTATTTGTTGATCACTAAATGAAACAGAACGGCTGTGATCCTGCAGCAAGTGTTGCAGATAGGAACACTGATGGATGGGGTCTGGGATGAATTAGCAGCGGTAGTACAGCTCTCACTGTGTGACACCAGCTCTTGGCCTTTCACAGCTCATTACTGCGTGTCCAATCAGAGCAGAGCGCTGTGACTCCTGTTTATTTATACACACAGCCAGCCGTGGCAGCCATTTGGCAGCTTTGTGCGCCGAGCCTTAAACACTCCCACATTGAGCTGAAACTGCACAGACACACTCAACATGTTATCAGACACACAGAGCGCCACCTCTTCTGTGAAGACACGTGCACGTTTTATTCAGAGATTCCATAGACGTAAGTTTTAATACTGTACATGAATTAACCATGAACCTATACTTTCCATTATTTTAACTTACAAAAGGGCGTCACGTTTGATTTTTGAGCTTGTTTCCTTGTGAAGAGCAAAAACGTTCCAACAATGTCAAAATTAACTTGTACCTTGTAATACTTGTGGGGACTTGGTCCCCATAACAGTAAATACCAGTCCCTCTTCACTCCATTCAGACAATCTAAATAATACAAATGAACAAAGCAGGACAAACAATAGCAGGTACATTGAGATTTTTATTATAAACACTTTACACACTCGTGGATCTTCAGGTACGTTCCAATAGGAATTTTAGGGCACTTGGAAAAATATACAGACCGTTCTGCATTGACAACATCAACATCCATTTACACTGAAACACAAACACCACATAAGATCAAACCGCATCCAGCAGGTTCCTAATACGACCATGTGTTCACATACACTTACAAACATCAAATAAATAAATGCCCAACTGACTAACCCTCTAATCCACTTTAAATTTAGCATCTGATTCATTGCTATTCCGGTTATTAAAGCAATCTGTATTTACAAACCAAATATATTCATTTTAATTTTCCTCATGTGGAGGACAGGATTCAAAACAAGTTCCATTCATCCACAGCTGAAGCAGAGGGTTAAGACCGCCCTCTATCGTCTGGAAATGTAACTGCACAATCTCGTATGCAGATGGTAAACAATGTGCATGCATGCACCAAAGAGACAACATTGCACAACACCAAAAAAGCTCTGCAATACAACACTGCAGCAACAGCACGATGCTTTCCGTTAACAGATGACAAACAAGCTGCAAAAATGATCCATATACAACACAACCACATCTATGAACAGGGTGCACATACACATGTACACACTTGTTTTGTGGGAAAGTCACCAGATAACATCATGCTAACACAGGTTTGCTAGTACCACACATTTACAAATGAATAAAGGCACTTTTAACAGGGGAGACCAGTCTGTATGTATGGGGATGTCACAAACAATACTAATAGATAATTGAACCATACAGGAAGAACACAAAAGGAGACAATAGCTACAAGCATGGTCACATGACCAGTATACACTTTTGAACTGACTGAGTGTTAAAGTAGTGTTGAGATATGTGTAAATGTTACAACAGGAGCAAGGCGGTATAAGATTAATTAGTGTGTTAAGCTTCGCATGTTAGTGTGACTGAAGGAAGGTTGAAGCTGGGGGGCGTGCAACGATGCATTCTGGGTAATGTGAGACTGTTAGACTGCAGTTGTTTAAGTTCATTGTAAGTCAAGGAGTATATGCTTAAAGGACACTTTCACAGCTCTGTTTATCTACATAAGAGGGACAGATGATTTACAGAACTTAGGTATTTTGACTAACTGTGGGTATGAGAATTGTTCAATACACCAGTATGCACATATATCACTGACTCATGCTAGCATCACACAATATAACTTCACATTTTACATTATGACTGTTATACTGAGTTTAAATGATGTTTGTGGACTGTAATGATGTTATATTGCTATTCCAGTATATTTATGCATTTTCACATTACAACTGTTTGGACGATGAGCTTTGCAATTAGAAACTGAAGACAGTAGCTGAGCTATGAGGTAAAACTACAGTGATGTTTAAGGAATACTGATCATTGGAGACTGAATGGATGCGGATAGAAGTCTGAATGATTCTTGGCTTTGATGTTTATTCTGCAGCCATCTGCTCAATGTGGTCACACAGCAGCTTGTATTGCTCTGAATCAAAAAATACAAAGTGTGAATCAAACTGAAACCGAATCAAAGACTCAAATATCTACATTTTGATTCTTTCAGCTTCAATTCAATTTTTGGACGTTTTAAAGTGTGTTTACCTTCATTGAGGTTTCCAATGACCGCCTGCTTCTTAAGAAAGTCATTGCACAGTTTTTTGCTCAGTCCAAATGCAACCATGTTGTGTGTGAAGGTTCTAGACGAACAGAAACAAACACAGCAACATAAAACCGGCTCATTGCTATCCAATAACATTCATAGCCATGAACATTGTTTATGCTCAATAAAGCAATAAACCTACAACTGACACCGTGTGACTCACCCCAGCTGACCAAAGGTGATGTTTTCATTAAATCTGGAGCTGTCATCTTTCTCTTCCTGGGTCATGTGACACCACTTTTCTCTGAAGGTACAACAAAAGAGGACAAGGTCAGAGGTCACCGATATTTTCCAACATCAAGACATCAAGGTAAATAAATATTTACCATGAACTGCTCATAAACCATAAACGTAGCATCTTCAAGCACGCAGCACAATAAACACCGGGAGGTTAGCGAGTTAAAAGGCATACCACAATCATACAAAACACACAAGTGTGCTGGCCAAACATTAATGCTCATGCATAATCCAACAAACATTTGTGAAGGAGGTTTAGTGAGCGGTCAGCTGTAGCCATGGTTCACAATGAAACAAAACAAAAGCCAAGACGCAAAAAATAAATATAAAGCATATGACCAGCACATAACCACAACATAATTCTGTTCACAAACAGGATAAAAAGTTCAGACAAACAGACCAGTATGCATTTTTTTCTATGTACAATGTGTTCCTTTCCTAAAAATAAACTGGCTTAAACTGGGAAAAACAAACTGTTGCCTTTCAAAGAAAAAATACAGCTTGCATCTTTTGCCTTTTTGCAAAGTGAGAAATATAATCTCTATTTTTCTATCTAATATTATCTATACCGAGCTTCCTGTGGTATTTTTATTTCTTAATTTTTAATTACAAAGTTGCATTTGTTAACATTGGTTAATCCATTAGCTAACATAAACTAACAATTAATGATTTTTTACAGCAAGTATCAATCTATTTTAAATGTTAAAATCATTCATTAGGTTTTGAAAGCTAAAACAAAACACACACCCCTTTAGTAAATAGTGCAAACATGAGGGACAGGTTACATGTCAAACTTTAATAGATCTACTTATTTAATTGCCAAACCCTAGTTATGACCATTTATAATCAGCAAGCACCACTGATAACTTGGTTAGCTGTTCTCAATGAAATGAGCAATGAAAGCAATATTAGGTAGTAAGATACACCTGCATGCAGTGAAGTGGAAATAATAGCAAACTGTGCAAACAATACAGAGTCAAAGAGGAAAAGTCAAAGCAGAACACAGAAACTACAGTCTTAATCTCAAACATTAAGTCAACTTTTATCAAACAGTGGCTACAATTATATTTAACTGATTGTGAGCGCAATTTAAGTATGTGACCAACATGAGTCAATGCTTTTTTATAGGACTGCTGTTTCCTTTGAGGGCCAGTGTAAATGGTATCGGAATATCACACAGCTTCCTGTATGTATCCTGCTCTGACAGACACTGGTTAATGTGACATTCCAGCTAAAATCCCACAATGTATGCGTCTGTCCTGCTGGCCCAAATTCACATTGTCATCTTCCACTTTTGCTTTTCTTTTAAAGCACTAGTTCACCCAAAACTAACAAATATGTTTTTATTACTCGCCCTCATGTTGTTCCAAACCTATATGACTTTCTTACCTCTATGGAACACAAAAAAAGATGTTAAGCAGAATATTAGAGACTGACAGCTCCAGTCCCCATTCACTTTCATTGAATAAACAGAATATTAAAGACTGACAGCTACAGTCCCCATTCACAAACTCAGAAAGCAGTTTCAACATCTTTAAACAACAATCTTTAAAATTTCTCCTCTTGTATTCCACAGACAGTCACACTCTCATGTTCAAGATTTGGAACAACATTGATGGCATTAAATGTTGGAATTTTCATTTTTGGGAAGCTATCCCTTTAAATGACACATAATTTTTAATCCTCCTCTATCTTTGTCTTTCCCTCTGTCTGGCAGTATCCGGGCATCAGACGGAATGAGGGACAGACCTTTCATCTTTCTCTTCCTCAGCCGTCCGCCTGCGTGAGGCAGCGAGGCACAGGGAGATAAAGGGTTAAAGTCACATGCAGAGTCAGAGAGAGAGAGCCACAGTGAGAAAAAAGACAAGATAGGATGATGAACAGATGAGCAGTGTGGAGGAATAAACCACAGGAACACAGAGGCCGGCTGGAGGGCTCGTCCAGACATCAGTGTCAGACATTTCCACTAAAAATACCGCATAACACTGTCATATGCACCGGGCACGCAGTCACGCACCTCAGCTGAAAGGCCTTAGCAGTTTATGGCAACATCACTAACAATCTATCACACACAATATAAACTCTCCATCTCTCCCTCTGGCTTTAACAGACACACAAACAAACACGGTCTACACAAACACGCAATCTAACATGTGCATTAGGTGCCGTGCAAAGCCTGTTTTATTTAATAGCACGATGTATTAGGAGAAAGAGAAAAAAGGTGGCCTGGTAAACTAGAATTACACAGCGTGATTTGAAAAACGTCACTCTCTCGTACCTGGTGGTGGGCGATCTTTTGTTTCTCTCGCAATGGACGGCATCAAAAAACGCAGCGTTCCAAAACCTCAAAGTGTGCCTGTCAGAACGAAGACATGAAGAGAAGCAAATATTATATTCTGGACATGAACTATAAATATGTTTACGGCGAAACATTAATTACTCTAGTGCTCTACAGTGCAAAATATGCTTTTTGCATTACAATAATAATTAGTTACTGTTATTGTAATTAAGTTATTGTAAGTTAAGAGAAGTTAGTGTAGATAACAATGTATGAAATTCGTTTTTAATTAAGTAAATATCTGTGGGATATTTTGGAGGGAAAAGATGACTGGCTACCTACCAAATGGGCTGCTGTTTTAAGTGTGTGTACAGGTAAATCTTCTCAACTTCTTTTTTTTCCGGGGAGAGGGGCGGAGAAACTACAGAACAAACAAGCAGAAACAAACACAGGCTAATTCGACCTGCATTCCAGACAATTTTATGACGGACACAATCTCACAGTGTCTTGCTGAAGAAACAGCCGTGTTAGTTGGTAAAGTACCTGGTGTTCTGCTCTTCTGTTCTGCTGCTCGCTCTGTGTCTCTGAGGAGATATAATGAGAACAAAATGAACTTGTGCGAAGCACAGATGAGCCGTGATAGTTGAGCTGTTGGCCAATATTGACACGTAATTTGTTTTTGTTTATCGTTTATTTCAGGTTTCATGATGTGGCACTTTAATAAGAATGCTCACAGCTTGTTGTGCTTTAACTATTAGACAGTTTATCTTTAGCTCAGGTTATATTTATCAAAAAACGTCCACATCACATTTCAAAAACTTGTTTCTAAGTTGCTAAGTTGTGGAATGTTTTAAAAACAATAACGTTAATACAATGTTTAAACATCAGACCTTTGGAACATTCCTACAACATTCCAGATAACAATTTTAACAACTGTTTTACAAGCTAAAGTTGTTAACTTGGTTACCACTCTGTTATCAAGCGACTTAGAGAAGTAAAAAAACTCATTCTTACTCATTCTTGCGACTCAGTGGTCCTCTCAACTTGCTCTCCAGACCACCAAAGAATCCTTTAACATCCGTCTTGGCAGAAGTGTTTTTGAGCAATCGCTCTGCAATGTCCTTCTTCCCGGACAACCAGACCTTTCCACTGCGCAGGTACGAGTCGATCCCCGCACTCGGTCTCTCCAGCAGCTCTGTGGGGGACAGCTGTCCCTTACCTGTGACACACACGTTAGCATTTGTGATTTATGAGGACCCTCCATAGGCGTAATGGTTTTAATACGCTGTACATTATTTCCCCCTACACTAACCCATCCCCTTAAACATATATATATATAGTAATATATATATATATATATATATATTATATATTACTATTTATACCTATCCAGTATATACACATCTACTATAGACTATACACACTATATACTACATATATATACACTACTATACGCTACACTATATGTCTCATGATGCATCAGCACACTGGTTTTCTACACCAGCACAAGGGTACAGCAGGTCACTGTCCCCACATAAACAAACTTCACTTCTACACAAGCTAAAATAGCAAGCGTCTAATTGGCTGTTTTGGACACAATAAGTGGCAGTAAGTTACTGCTGAGTCACAGACTTTAACAGGAAGTGGAAGAAGGGTGTTTCTGTTAAAGATGAATAGATTCTACACAATACACAGAAGTATGCTTGCTCCATACTGTGATAACTCTTACCCATGTAGTAATACGTGAAGCACATGGTCATGAGATGTTTGGCCGGGCTGTAATCGTCCATCTGGTAACATCTGTCAATCAATTAAACAGTTTATCAGTCACATATGGGTCTTGCTTTACACACACACACACAGCACTGACTCTCAGCCCAACTATGTACAGTAGCTTCCATGTAACTTCTAAAACAATGTTTCCCTGATATACTTACTCAAACAACACAACAGCGAAAGACTGGACGAGCCTGTAGAACGTTTGTTCACTCACACACTTGGAGTGGCAGCGCTGTGAACACAAGCAAATGTTAATTTCAGAACCCTGTATATATATTTAAAAACACAGCATATATACTAACATATACAATGTGTGTATTAGGATAAATTAGCATACATGCTTCTTACACATATAGTTATTTTAAAGTTGCAATCTGCTACTTTTTGGGGTTACAAAATAAACAGTCTCTTACCCTCATTTGCAACAACAAGTTAATTATATTGATTTATACTTTGAATGGGGCTATTCAAATGTAGCTAAAAGCTGTATATATAGTGATACTTCAGTGCCCTTGACTGCATGTGTCATTTGTTACACAATGAGTGAGCAGTTCATTATTTTTTAAGTTGCTTCATAAATGTTGCATATATTGCAACAGACCATGTTGATAAATATGCTTACAATGCTTGTTTATGTTGGTGACTGAAACACTGCTGTAAATGCAGTGATTATTGCGTCTGCAGCGTTAATAAGTTAATATAGGAGAGAGGGTGTGTGTGAAATGGCCAAACAATCAAGGTTTAAAAGATAGACATCAAGTTGTGCAGTCATTGTGTTTCTGTGATTGATCACTGCTGGAGTATTGAGTACCGAGTGCCTGCAGTGATTATAGAGGCTGTTTGCTGCTTTTATACCTGAGCACTGACATATTTAGCGAACCACTCCCTTCCTTTCCCGTTCTCTCCAGTACACAGCTCCCCAAAGTGAGCTTTCTCCTCCTGATCAAAGTCCTCTCTGAGACAGAAGAAGAAAGAAAGAAACAGAGAGTCATGGGAGGGGAAGTGTGTGAAACAACAGTAACTTATTAAGAATACACTGTACCACACACACACACACCAATCAAAAACAAGTTAATTTTTATTCTTTACTTGTGACATTTTAAAGCAAAGCTGTTTTATGTACACAACAAAAAAAACAGTAATCAGTGGCTAAAGACTTTTAGTAGGGCATTTCTACTTTGGCAAACCTTAATCTGTCTCACAGTTGCTTGATAGCACTGAAATATTTAATATTAATATTTAATATCTTGGGAGAACTATTTGTATGAAAAGCAAACATTCCACAAATATTTGTTTTGGGATTTCTTGACTGATCTTTTCCTTAAGCTGTTTGTGAGGTAGATCACCTTCCGTGGAATAACTTCTCCACGTAGCTTTTCATGAACGCTCGTATTTCTGTCTCTTCGGCATCTTCTGCACTGTGACTGGAGCAGGACGAGGAACGCCGCGTGCTGGACGGGTGCGATGGCGATTCGGTGTCCTCATTCTCACTGTCCGCCGACTCTGTAGCGTCGCTGTCATTCCCATCATCGTCTCCTCTGTGGGCAGCGTGTGTGGGGGCCATGGGCTCTGGCAGTAGGGGCTCCCTGGTGTCAACACCCATGGACTCGGGTACAAGAGGCTCAGCTGAGAAAAAATTTGCAACTGCAGGAGGACCAAATGCAGAGGACGCTGTCTCTTCTGAGGGAGAATCAAAGTCTATAAGGTTGCTTACTACAGCCCCCTCCATGCTGTTTTAAGGGGGTAGTACAGTCACTAGGTGAATTATGGTGATGGAAACCCAACGACACACAAAGGAAACCTGCGTTCGTAGCTCCAGAATTTTGTCACGCCAGTTGGGCCTGAAATTCAAAAAAGATCCTTATTTTATAAATAAATATTCCATTATTGAATCTGTTTATAAATATTATAAGAACTATTCAAAACATTTTTACAAAGTCTAACATTTTGGCAAAGGTACATGTTATTTTTTTTCCAAAACTTCCTTGCAGCTGTGTTTATACAGCGCGACCACAAGATGAGAAAATACAGAGTCTGTCAGAGCCTGTTAATACACAGTTAGATCATAAAATCCATAGCACACAATCTCAGCACAAAAGCATGTGTTCCCATGACTGCTATTGGAGCGTTAGATGCAAGCACAAAACCGGAATGATGCAATCAGTACAATACAATCGTGTTCTTCTATCTCAAATCTTCCGGTGCAGCAAGCAAAGCAATAACTATCTTTTGTGAATCTTTCCCAAATCTAAATAAAATAGTAGCTTTCACGCAGATCCTAAATAAAAACCTGTAGCTCTACATGGATTTGGTATCATGAAAACAAATACTACATCTTACCTCTGTGACAACCCCACCCAGCCAAAATTTCAAGTTGTAAGAACATTAGGCAACATTTTGAGAACATTCCCGGTTCTCTGTTTCGTAAACCAGAATGAAACCATCAATTCAATGCAATAAAAGAGTGTCCTATCTCAGATCCTTTGTGACTGTGTGGCAAGGAGAAAAAAGTAAGTATTATTTGTTAATCTGTCCTGGATGTAAATAAATAAATAAAATAACAGCGGATGTAAATAAATAAATAAAATAACAGCTTATACACAGGCCCCAAATAAAAACCTTTGCTTTTATATTGATAATATATAGCTTTCTATATTGATATTGTATAGCTTTCTATATTGATACTATATAGCTTTCTGTATTAACAATATTGCATAGCTTGACATATTGATTTGGTATCATGAATACAGTCTGATAAAAACAACTACATCTTGCCTCTGCGAAAACACCATCTGCTTCCTTATCTACTGTACAACCCTGCAGATGAACTTATCAGACTGACGACATATGTTTCCTTCTCATAACACACTGCAGTGGACCTCTGCCATGGCTATTTTATACAGCAATTCAATTTGAATGAAAATAATTACGCATTCTATAAATGGTCCAGCAGCCATTTAGGTCACACGTGAATTAAAGAACTCAAAAGACCAGAAACTACATCCCCCTCAGGCTTATGTCAAACCCTGACAAATGCATTAGGCTGGTGAGGATGGTTATGTAATGGCAGGATGGGAGAGCGTGACTTGGCTGGGTTACACACTTACACATGCACACAATCTCCCACAGAGATCAAAGAGCGCAGAAACTGTGTCAACATATACATACAGTATATATACACTATATACAAACACACACACACATACATACATATACACACACACGTAAACACATATAAACACATACACACACATATACACGTAAATGCATACACATATAAACACACACAAACTAGTCAAGTCAGTCAAAATGGGATCAAGGCATTTAAAGTGAGACAGAGAACATCCTTACTGCGTTATAGGTAAAATGCAGTACAGATACCCCAATGCAAAACCTGTAAAAAACGGTAGGACCCGGTTAGGAAACAAAATTGATATTAAACACATAGAAAAGCAATCCGGCACCAGCAAAAGACTCCAGATGCAAAAGGTTTCTCTGTCCTCTAAACCTTAAGTTTGACAGCATGCATGCTTCTGATGTGAAAAGGCCACAGAGACGTTCATTTGAGACATCTTCATCTTCGCATCGTTACGCAACACATCCTGTCATTTGCTGAAGGTAAATCTCACTCATATCGCTCACAAAATCAAGACACTGTGAACTTACGGCTGTCATACTGTACAATTCAGGGCAACAAAGAGTTAGATTATCTTTCTGATAGCTGATGACACATTATCCCAGCGCACATAAACAAAGACTAAATGGATCAATGCTCCTAACCAGGGAGCATCCGTTTCAATAAAAGTCACATAAAATTACCCTTTTCAGGAGCACAACTGAGAATTGCTCCAACAGGAACCTTTTCATCAATCGCCTGCAGTTAAATAGGACCTGACAAATAATCCTTAGGAGGTTTAGGAGACCTGCAGTCAAGTCACAATTCTAGGATCTTCCAACGACTGACGCAATGACCCGATCTTACAAAATAGGACACAAAAATCTCAAACTCCCAAGACAAAGATTTGCGATACACTCAAACGCTGCATGAGTCAAGTGCAACACTTAATAATGTCCTACCAGACAGTATGAGGAAATACAAGACTTAAGCAAGTTGAAAGGAAATTAAGTCCGTGTAAAGTTCCTGGTGACACCATGGATTTCCTCACGGCATGTTTATCATCACTCTTGCTGCTGTTGTGCTCCAGACCTACGCTTGAAAGTGTTTTAATTTTAAATAGGGCCTGTCAAAATGCCAGGCTTATCAAAAGACAATTCACAGGCCCCTTTAGACTCTTTTCAATATCATCTCTTATAACTGACTCTATTTTTAGTCTTAACAACAACATCCTTCTATGCAGCTCTAACCTCACAGCCCAAACTACATACACACACACACACACACACACACACACTCACACACACACAAACAGTAAATACACATACATACGTACATATATACATATACGTACACATAATTATGTATATACCTATATAGATCTATGTATATTACACGTACTTAACCCATTAAAATACATCACGTATGCATGCATGCTGCAGCTGTAACACATGGCCTGGCCCCGTATCATTCATTTACTTTACTCTTGTAAAATTACACCCGCCCTCCTTCACACTGTAAACAACACTGTACAAGCATAAGCCAGCGGATCATAAGACGCCTTTTCTGCGGAAAGAAAGGCGGAAAATAGACGTGGCTTGATACCGTCGTGCGTTACATGCATCTGTTAAACAACTCGCGTTTTAACAAGGTCACAAATGCACACGGAGTAATAAACATCACCGCGTTTCTTTACTGACACGTCGCGTCAACTCAACACTGGCATTAAAATGACGACATGATGGAAATGGCAACGCGCGTGTCGCGATTACTAACTTACAGCGGTTTGCGAAATATTGATGTTAGGTGATACTTACGCTAGACGTTGCAGGTAAACCTTCGTCTTTCTCGCGCGTACGCGTTGCAGGCTGCTCTGAACCAGCGGGCTTGCGCGCACTGCGCATGCGCGACAACATCAGCAGCGTTGCAAGGGGGGACCCTGTGACGTCATTTCTGCAAAGACGTGACTGCACATTGCGCATTTATAATGTTTACTTTTGGCCTTTTAACTATTGTAGATACTTCAGTGGTGTATTAAATTCGTGTGCGTGCGGTAAGATTGGTGATAAAAATGTGTTTGCAGACGTAAACGCTACAAAGATTAGACACACACGCTCAGTTTTATTGTTTGCTATTTTCTACTAAGAAAAAAATGAAACAACATACACGAAAGCATGAAAATTAGTAGTGCAGTGGACGATTTTTTAAACAAACCAAAACTAAACTATCGTACATTTTAAATTCTTCTGTTGGGTAAAAGTAGCGTTAACGTGTCCATTATAAAGTAAATAAAATGTATGTGCTTTTTAAGGTATGCTGATATCAAGCAAAACTGACATTTACAATGATCTCATTAACCTTAAAATGCCTAGAAACGCAAAATAAAAATGCACAGCTTTGGCCTTTAGATGGAGACAAACACTAGCAGAAAAGAAGTGTCTTCAACAAACCACACCAAACGATTATACATATAGAGTCAATTTATAAGGTCAATTCGCACAGATAATGCGCACTAAATGTTGCAAAAGCCATGCCTTCTCCACCATAAATACCTATATTATGCTAAAATGCCATAGGCTGTCAATGGGGATACATTATACAACCCTTTCATAACTAACCCTTGGTCCATAACTAACCCATCACCATATATCCAAACCCTTGCCTGTTGGTTTGCATGTATTTGTTAATGTTTTGTCGTTGAATAGTTAAGCAAAACAGAATTACATTTTTACAGATTATACACGTTGCTTTCCTAAAGTAATTTCCTAAACTCACAACTTCTGCCCTCTGGTTTATTTGCTCAGCATATTGATCATGACCTGTAAGAAATCGTGCAGTTATCTGTTGCACAGAAAGCATCTTTGAGACGGTGCGTAAACATTTAGACATAAGAGGTCCTTGGAGACTGCGGGGAAGGTGAAATCCAAAGACATGGATTTTGCAACAGAAACTGGATTGTCTGGGTTTAAAAGGAACCTATATTGCCAAAAGAGGAGGGTAAACGTGACAAACGGAGAGTAAAAAATAACATTGTTTATTTAAAATGGCTGGTAAGGTGTAATCTGGAAAAGTTCTCAGAGGGCAGATGGGAAAATAAGTAGTTTACAGAGGTGACCAATGAAATTACAGAGGAGACTTGGGAAATTTTGGAGCAAATTCCCGGCTATGTACTCTGTAGGTTCATGTCGAGGCGTTACATAAGTATGTTTCATAATGTGTTTTGTTTTGTAATTTACATCCGCACGTTTCTGTCAGCCGCCCTAGGGGCAGGAGTTCATAGATCCATATCAGCGGGTTGCTGTCAGCTGCCCTCGGGGTAAAGGAAACGCGCTGAAACGAACCTATAAACTCCTGCCCCGGGGGCAACTGACAGTAATGCGCGGATATAAATCAAACTGGGTTCACAACCGGATGAACTAACTGGGCAGCCTTTTATAGAAGCGAAGTACAGTAAAGTACAGGGCGGTTCACACCTGTGGTGATAATACATGATCTCGTAGTCAATGCTTTTACAATAGTTAATGCTTTTTACTTTAAATCCCTGATTTCATTGTGTTTAATCATGGAAGTTATGATTGCAAACGTCCATTCAACATCAGGATAATCCATCAGCGCCTGCAATAAACATCATTACAAAAAGTCATGCGGACACAGAACGCAAATTTGTTTAAACTTGTTCCTAGTTGTTATTTGACGTTGCTTCCGATATGGTTCATGTATTTGACTTACATTCAAATGTTGTGGCCTGAGAGTAATGCAACTATTAACACAACCTGCTGTGGCTGTGCTGTAAGTTAAGCTTTGTGTTGGTCACTAGATGGAAGCAGTGAGTTTTTGTGTTGCGCACTATTCTCGGTTTGGTGATTATAACTTATGACTGACTGCTATAACTACATTAAACTTTGGTGTGGGCAGTAAACACAAGCCAGTCTTATTCATGACATTTTAGTGACCAAAAATAAGCTAACATTTCTGTTTAGACATATTGGTCATGTTACTGTCTGTGGTCTATGAAGTACCAAAAACGTAACCTTTACCCCCAGACGAAGACTTTGTATTGCTGCGTCAGCACAAAACAAAACAATCATTTACACATTAAATTATAATTTAAAAATGAAATAACAAATGATCACTATATTTAAAAAGAAACAAATGATATGAACGACACTAAACCACAACAAATACATTTACGTTACTTATACAAAATACTGATTATTTTACCATCATCAACAGCAATTACATTTTTCCAATCCATCTTACAGTTTCCCAAACATGCCCCTCACTGGGAACCATTTTAGCATAAAGCAAGCAGCGACGATCCAGCTGAGAGCGCGGGCTGGAGGAGCGTCTGCGGCACGGCATCATACGCAAGGGGCGTGACGGAGGCGGGTCATAACATATCAGCGCCGCTGTTTCATGTGTCGAGCGAGACCCGCTGAGAACCGCGTTCACTCCGTGCATCAACGAAGCAGAAATAAACAAAGCGTTAAAAGCGAAAGATTTAGCTTTCTTCCACAGCATATGCGCCGTCGGCCCGATATCGTCGGAGTCTACGAGACGTTGTAACTAACGGAGAGGATAGATCGCCGATCTGGGAAGACGTCGAAAAGTAACTAAGGCTCAATCTGCCACAGGTAGCTCTTTCAGGTCTTAGTATTACAATACAGGTCATGCGGTTGTCTCCGGACGGGGAGAGAGCTGTGATCCAGTGGTACCGCTGCTAATCGCCCCAGAGAACCGATCGCTTTGACCGGCAGAAACGACGGAATAAAGCATGTCCCGAAGAAAACAGAGCAAACCCCGGCAGATCAAACGTAAGTACATAAAGTTTCAGCATTGGCCGGTTTTGCGATGACACACTGTAAAAAGTAGGTGAGATTATTCATGTGACAGGATATTATTGTTTCTGAGCCCTGCATTGTCACACAGATACACAATTTCGTGGAAACTGACAAGATCTCTGTATTAACAAATGACGCGTTTGCTGTGTGAGAGCCGCCTGATCAAACTTGTGTTGTAATGGCTTGAAAACATTGAACACTGTTGCATGAAGTTGAAATTGTGTTAAATTCGCCAAAGCAACCGGTAGCTTTTCAGAAAGCGCAGCCGATACGTTTTAGCGCCGCCGCCGCGACTCTCTGAACAAACTCACGGTAAATGTGTCAAACACCACGGCGATCATCATGTATTGCAGATGCTACGATATGTTACTCGAAATCTTCTTTGATTTAGTCTTTTAAAGTGTTTAAAGTGTTTTGCTCTTTCTCCATAAGCCAACCGAAGTGTAACCGTGGCTTCCTGTTTAATACTGTTGTGGAAACGTCACTGTTCTCTGAAAAAGACGATATGAGTTCAGATAAACAGCGATCCGATCCCAGTGGAGATAAGGATTAAAATTGGATCTTTTATTTGTTTTCTGTCTGTGGCTGCACCGGGGCTGCTGTTGCATTTTCCCCCGGCTTTTCAGTTCTCTTTCCAGAGATGAGGCGTCAGATAGCGCGCCCAGCTGATCTCTTGTGGAGATAGCGGGTTACAATTGGATCTTTTTTCATCAATCCATTTTTAACCCTGTAACGTTCAGGGACTTTTCACACTGGACCTCTTTGAATCTGGTTTTAATCATTTTAACCATGTTTATGCATAAAATCCATTGTTAGATATATGCAGGCTGATACTAGGAGTTGCAGCACGTTTGGGTAACGTGTTTAAAGTAAACCATTGACCCTTGCCATTCTCTCTCTTTCTCTCTCTCTCTCTCTCTCAAAAGAACCAACAGTGCTGAAAAGTCGTTTTGCTCTGTTGCCAGGCCCTGTTTCAGTTCTTCATCCAGTAGAGATTCTTTCAGGCGATAAGCACAGTAGCAATATCTTGGAGGTTGAGTTTGAAAGGGCTTCTCAAAAAAATAAATATTAATGCAATTCAAAGGCAGAAAGCGACTCCTGAATAAAAAGAAAGTGGTGTGATAAGGCGGCATTAGCATATACCACTGAGTGTAACCGGACGGTATCAGGGTTTGTTTAAGTGACTGGAGAGGCATTGGAGCATATTGGGCAGTAATGCCAGTAGCCTGATGATCCATGAAAAAATTAACTTAATTTTGATATTCACGTCTTATCTAATCTAAAGCTCTCTGTTTCCGGAGAACTGCTATATTTTTTTAACTAGCGGCATCGCTCATTGGCAGAACCAGCGATACTGCTTTTGGCATTGGTGTTGACAAAACAACTGCGCACAAAACATTTATAGCTGATGTTTTGAACAATCCTGGATAAACATCTCTTATCTTTTCTTTAAACGTTGAACTCCGTGACGATTTCATATCTGGTGGCTTTTGAAGTACATGTGGAAACAGCTCTGCAAGTTCCATACATCCCTCACTGATGTCCCATTAGGCTAATGAAGATGTTGGTAAAACTTCTCAGATTCAGTGGCAGATAAAGCTCACGTCTCTGTTTACACTGAGATCTCTACAAACCTCTGACACTTAAAGTAGGCGGAGTCTACGGAGTCCACCCCCCACCCCCAATACCAAACTGTCAAACGCATAGGAACATCACATTATCTGTTTTATCTCTCCTTTTTGCATATGTAGACGTCAATGCAACTGTGTGTAATAAGTGTGTGATTGTGTTGGTTTGCTTCACTTTTACTGGAAGGATTACAGCCCCGGCCCCTCTAAAAGAGGTATCCGGTATCATGGAAGACTGTGTTGACAGGAAATATTTTTGTGTGTCTTTTGTGCTTCGCTTTCCCAATGGTGAAGATCGCTTCGATAGATTATCCATCCCTCCCCGATGGAGAGATTGGCTCACAGCCTGGTGGGGCCACATCCCAGGGCTTATATTTTGGCGGTTGAGATGGGAGACAAGATAGGTGAGGCGGCGATCTTTTAGCAGATAGCGTGAGCGTCGGGGGGGTTGGGGTTATAATTACATATGGCTGAAGCGTTCTCATCTTTGTCATGTTTGTGTTGTTGTTGTTGTTTGGGACTGGCTGGGTGTATCTCTAGATAAGTTTTAAAAAGAGAGAAAGGCAGATAAGGGGAGAATAGGATGGCAATGCTGATAAAAGGGGGGCGGGGAGAGAAAGAGTCAGGAATACAGAAATAGTAGATGGATGTATTCTGCCTTTTAAAAGCAGCTGCCTCAGTAAGATTATGGGGGCTGATAACACAGTCGTTGATATGATTGGTAGATAACACAGAAGAGATTCTCAGAGATAGCAATAGCTCTACTCATCATTCAAACTGATCAGAGGTCAGCGTGAATTATTCATAAGGGTCCCGATTTTAATAGCAGTAGCAATGGTCGCCATGCTCCAGACAATGCACTTGTTTGAGTTAGCGCGTCTTGTATCTTAGGGTTGCGCTTTTGAAAGTGTGGACAACTAATGGGATCTCTTCCCGTTTTTGTTGAAACCGGTCTCAGGGGTTTGATGCTGTCAGGTTATGCTTCTTATGGTCATTTGACCTCAGGGTGAGTTTAATACTCAAGCCATTGCACAGAAAAAAAGAATGAAAGATCACAGGCGTGTACATGCATGTTTTCACACACACACACACACACACACACACGGTTGTTTTCTGCTTGTGTGTTTTCCTTCTTTGTTCTGCTTTTAGCTCGATGTGAACTTTTGATAAAACCTGGGGCCTGATCTCCGGTACAGATAGAGATTGCCAAGTGAGATAAGAGTTGCTATCAGCACAGAGCAGGCAAGAGCTAAAGCTTTGCAGCAATAACAAAGCTACACATATAAACAGCAGGGCCCTGGACCCCAGCAATCAGTTCCAGCCCTAATGTGATTAATGTTGTTGTATAATTAGATGATAGGTGTGAATGCATTTTAGTCCTGGTCCTTCCCTCCCTCTTCCTTTCTGTTACCGCCCCTGTGTTTCTCCTTTTAACAACCATTGAAGTTGAGTAATTTAATTAAAAGTAATTCCACATATTACTCACTGTAGATCTTATGTTAGATAACATTGAAATGCAGTTTTTTTGTTCTGCGGTGATAATCTCTCAGAGTGCGTTTTGGTGAAAACAGTGAAAAAAGAATTCAGCTCTTTGCCTTGCGAAAGGAAACAAGATTGTGTTGTCAGCAGTGTGGCTGAAACGTCGATTTGCTGCGAGATATTAGATGGTAAGCGATAGTGGGTGCACTCTATGAAAAGTTATAAAAATTTTTATAACGCATTGCAAAGTCAAGGACGGCTTTTGTGAATTAGATAAAACATAGTAATCAATGCTTCTTGTATCTGATAATAAGGCCATTCGAATATTCTTTTCGTCTTCTTTATTTAATGATAAAGAATACTATCATTAAAGTATGATTTCTTTTTGTGCTTATGGATACATTTTATATAATAATTGTTTATTATTTAAATGTATATTAAAATAATATATTAAAATATACCATCTGTATATATATATATATATAATATACATAAAAATGACATTTACCACTTTCCAGTATTTAAATTTAAATTACAGAAATTCTCTGAAACTTTTTTGCTGTAAGAGTTTGTTCAGTTTAGTTTAACTTTACAGATTAGTCTAAACTCTGCCCATGCTCATTGTAGGGTGACCACAGAAAGTTTCTAGCGAGCAGACAGGCATACAGTAATCTGTTGATGTCATGATTTTTATGCACATATCTCTCATGCATTTTGCAGACCGTCCCTGTTACACAATTGGCAACTTTCTGTTTTTTTGACCACCTTTAAATACAGTGCTTTTTGAAATTGAGTTGTTTGTTTTTATTCTACCAATAAAACAAATATAGGAGAAGGCTGTCATTTAGTTAGGGGGCAGTTAAGGAGTCGGGCTTGTAATCAGTAGGTTGCTGGTTCGATTCCAGCACCGGCAGATAGCAACTGAAGTGCCCTTGAGCAAGGCACCTAACCCCCGATTGCTCCCCGGGCGCTGCAGGGATAGCTGCCCACTGCTATGGGTGTGTGTGTGTGTGTATGACTTGCAGTGTGTGTTCACTCCTCACATGGATGGGTTAAATGCAGAGGTCACATTTCGGTTATGGGCGACCGTAACTGACAAACACGTCACTTTCACTTCACTTTATTTTATTTATAGAGTATGGTGTTGGGTTTTGATTGGTCAATACAGCTGATTGGTTCAGTCCACAAGAACGCTTGATTGGCTGAGACAGTTTGGTCTGCATGGGCTGTAAATGATGTCACAGAGCTGTAAGTTCAGAATAGAATAGTGTCTGGTGGTTTCCAGGGTGAATGAAAAGCTTTTGGGTGTTTTGATAAATTATTGTGCTTTCCAGATGTTTGCAAAAGGGGAAGTCAAAGTGAGTTATGGTAACTCAGACCTCATTGACCAAGTAGTATTCTAAAGAAACTCGCAAAAAACTGAAACAATAATAATTTCAAACAATGTAAGTGTGAACATTTTTTTTTTAAAAGTTGGTAAATTTTGTAAATGAACTAAAGAGGTTTTTTTTTTACATTTTTTTGAATAACTATAGGGGTTGCCTGTTTGTGTAAAACTCACCATTAGGTAAGTGTTGCTAGTGGTTTTCAGGGCATTAGTTATATGCGGTTGCTAGGGTGCTTATTTTGGTTACTAAATAGACCGATAACAGAAGTGATTCAGGACCCCATTTCAACACTAACTAGCAAAGACACGCAGACACTGTTTAGCACAGCTGCAGTTATGTATGTTTGTAGGGTGTTGGATAGGCATGAAATATTAATGCGTTATTAAGAATCCTGTAGCCTCCGGCCCCCATGCAATTTAAAAACAAGATAGAAACAAGGCGGTAATCTTTTAATGCACGGTTATCACAGCATCTAATAGAGAGGACTTATTTTTTTGTGCCACATTTGATAGAAAACGGAGGTGAGATTTGCCATCGCAGACGGGAGAATTTTCCTCCAGAAGGCGGGAGAGTAATAGAGTTTTCCGTGCTTTTTGGTTGAAGTTAATGAGTTGCTGAGCAGAGATATGATAATTTGTCCAATGTGGAGGAAGCAGTTTTGATGTGGATCATGCTAACACAGTCGATTAGATGGATTGATTTCCATGCTGTGGATTGAARTCGTGTTTTTTATTTGATGTTCTTAATTGGCGTGGTTGGGGGGGTGGGCCATCAGTTTGATGAAGTGCTAAATAAGAGCATAAAGTTCAAGAGTGTCATTATTTGCTGTTCTTTCCTGTGTAAGGAGGGTGAGCGAGATCTCAAGGGAAATCTTATGCAAACAGTTCAGCTGGGTGAGTTTGCCTGATCTATAAGGCCGTAGATTAAATCTGTAGGTCACGTCTCAATGGAATTCAGGTGCAGAACGTTGGCTAACATTTTCTAAAAGTTCCCTCAATTTATCAAAAATGTTAGCGTTAGTAGAACATGCGCTATATATATATATATATGCATTTTTTATTTCATTTCATAAAGTGTATCAAAATAGTTATTTTTAAATTGTTAGTGGAACTTATAAATTACATAATGTGACAAAGTGTTTTGAACATTTCTAGAACATTTAAAATAACAGTTTTAACATTTTTGTTACCTTATGGGAACGTTAGGGAAACGTTCTTGCTCAATGTTTTTTACCTCAAAATAGTTAGCTGGGTTATGGCTGCCAAGTGACTAGCAGTGCATGCAGACTATATGAGTATGATGAACCGTGACCTTGATTTTTCTTGATCTGCCAACCAGGCTACGGTAAAACATCTGACTGACAAACAACTAACTAGTCAATTTTGAAAATGTTGGTTGGTTTTGCACATCCTAAAGAAACTAGATATTAACACTAAGAAACACAATTAACTCCCCTCATAAGCCGCAGAGAGCTCAGCTTTGGGTGTTATACTGTATTCCAGGCAGGAGGCTGTTGTGGGAAGCGAACACCGGGCAGGTTTCATAAGGAGAGGTGGAAAGAGAAGAGATAAGAACATAAGGGCAGCTGGGACAAAGGCCCCAGAAAGAGGAGAGGTTATACCGCCTCTGGGGAGCCGCTCCTGAACAGAGGTGGTCTAGACCATAGAGGCTCCACTTTCTGCACTCACACACTCCACTTGGCCACTCTAGAAAGAAAAGGTAGACCGCCGGAGATCAGCTCTCCATCTTCTCCACCTTCCGTCTGTGAGGTGTGTGTGGCATGATTTGGCCTCCTGATTGGTCGGCTAGTGTATAGGCCACGTGAGTCATTGCGTGACGGCTGACCTGATTGGCTTACATGATCTCATTTGTAGGTATTACCTAATGCGTCCTAAAAATTGGAGCAGATGTAGATATTTTACCTGTCAGTATTTATCCCAAAAAAATTATGTCTGCTGGAGATGAACTTAATGCACAAATGTAGTTCTTTCAGACTGTCACGCTAACATACTGTATACTGTAGTTAAGCATTTACCTCCAGGGACGTTGAAGTAGATTGTAAGAAGGATGTTTTATGTTGGTCATGGAGAAATGTAACGTGTGTCACATGCTAACAAGAAGGTCAGGTGGGTTATTATAAATCTAAACTGGAATGGGTCAGATGTTTGCCAACCAGCTTTTTTACTATATAATCTTAGTTTGGCTAGTGCGCAGTCTCTTAGCACTATCTAAAATGAAATCTTGCCTATCAAAGGTCATCATCCATAGGGTGCAATCTTTTCAGACAATCACAGGGAAAATATTTTTGTTATGGATTTATTATATTTATATGATAAGACTGGAGGTATTAAATCATTTATGGCGATAGTTTGATGCATGTGATTTGGTGATTGTGGACTTTTGGTCCTCTTGACCCCTTCGTATTTCTTTTACCCATAATGCACTCCTGTCTTGAACGTTGAAGGTTCTATTTTTCTCTGTCAGTCAAAATGGTGACTTCCTGCTCTAACCCCACCCCTTATGTACCTCTCCCCTATCAATATACCACTTTCTCGCCCCTTCCATTACAGCCCCCTTTTCGCTTCCCCATCTCTCTCACTCTGTCTCCAGCTATCTCGCTGTCTTTCTCCCCTGACCCAGTCTTCCTCTCCCTGTACCATATCGGACCGCCACCCCCCCAACAACTGTCTCCTCTTTCTACCCCCCCACCCCGCCCCTTCTGCCCCTGTCTCCAGTCAGACCTCTAGCCTCACTGCACCAGGTCTTAGCAGTATGATAATGTGGAAAGTTGAACTGGCCCCATTACAGCTTGGCTGATGGCAGCGCCGATAAGGCCCTTGATAATGGGTCCAGATAGAGCTGACACAGCGGTCCAATAGCCAGCCCTCTCTCTCCCATTATCATTCCTGCCCACCGATGGGCTCCCAGCTCACTATCTGCTCTCCATTTCCACTCCTGCAACAGATAAGAATGGAAATACTGACTTCATAGCTGACTGATTAAAGTGTCTGCCTTTCTTGATAATACACAGATAAATTATGTTTTTTCTCTGCCTCTTTCTCTTTTGCTCCCTTTTCTCTCTCTCTTTCTGTCTATCTCTCTTTTTCTTCCACTCCTTCCTCCACTATCTAGAAAAGGAGTCGTGCGGACGGGAGAAAAACGTCTCCTGCGTTAATTTCTCTTTCTTTGTAGGTTTATTTGAGAAGTAGGGGGAGTTGGGGAGAGGGGCAGATTGTGAGATGGTGCAGTTAATAAGAAAGTTTTAGGGGGGCCGGGGGTGGGTGGAGGGAGGGATTTTTGGGTGAGATAGTCGAATGACTCCATTCAAGTGCCTCTTAGGGACTATAACATTTGGAATCTTGTCGAATGACACTCTACAACACACAATCACATCACCATCTGAATAAACAAGCCCTGCCTAAGTCTCACTCTCTCTCTCTCATGGAAACACTTGCTCAAGTAACGGTGTCTGTGATTATTCTGACAAGTTTACTGCTGCTGGAAATGGCCGGGATTATGACACCAGTAGCCGATGACCTCTGATTTTCCGTGGCCACCAGAGGAAGTAGCCGTTGCAGTGCGTAGGCAGCTGTATCTCCGCCGGTGACCTCCCATCTGCAATAACACGCTCTTCCAGGCTGCTTTTCTATCACTGATTGATTAACTGAGATACTGTACTGATCGAACTGATTAAGTCCTTTGCGTACAGTAAACCATGTCAACTTTTCTCTTTCTTACACTCTCTCTCTCTCTCTCTCTCTCTCTATCTCTCTCTCTCTCTCTCTCTCCCACTCATGCACTCAGTAACTTTCATCTAGTTGGAATTTGTCTCTCATGCTGTTATCTTGCTGGATCACATTGTTGATGTCAGTTGCATATTTACTCGCCTCACTGTCTCCATCTCTGTTTAAAATGTATAATTGCAGGTTACCTCACACACTTTTCATTGTGTATGTTGGAGTCAAATGAATTGAATTTTGACAGGAAAATGTCAGTTGTCAAACAGCTCAAATTATAAATCACTATTATAAAGTTAAAGTTGTGAGTTAGGTAAAGTTTATTTTTAACACCAAACAGTTAAGCATTGCAGCTTAAACTGAAAGTGGATGAATAATTACAGATACTTTATTTCAGTACTTAAATGCTGGATGTGCCAATCGGCCGATTAGCAGAGAAATTCTGTCTTTCTGTCTATGTTACCGTCTGACTGGTTATCTGTCCTTCTATCTTCCTGTGTTTCTGTCTCAGCGTCTGCTCTCTGTTACATAGAGCTCGCTTAAACTGCTCTTTTAAACAACGCTGTATTTGTTCAGGGCACTGTAACTGACCTTGATAGATTAGAGAGTCTTTTATGTTTCTGTTGGTGTACTAGAGCACTAGGCAGAAATTATTAGTTTGCGTTTCTAGTAGTTTGCATAACATGACTGTTTTCCCACTAACATTTGGGCTAGGAAACAAAGTTTTATTTGAGTTCATAAATTCATAACTTTTCCTCTCTACCGCCATCGTTGTTTGGAAACTAAAATTGCAGGTTACCCACAGAGTTATTTTCTTAGCAGTAGGGACATGTTTACATCCCAATACCTGCTGTATTGGCAGATGTTTTCCTTCTGTTTGCAGATGGACATTTCCCACAAAATCCAATCCAACTGTTTTATAAAATCATAAACTTACAGTTGGGATAAAGTTGGACAGCTGGGATTTTTTTACCCTTTTGCCAACCGTATGCTCATGAACTAATGTGAATTCTTATTAGCAGGCCTGTGTAAACCTGGGTAAGGTTAATTCGATACCAAAACCTTACTTAGATTTTTAAGGGCAGTAAACCTTTTTCAGCTGGTCTACAAAGACCGGGGAGTGGAAGAAGAAGAAGAAAAAGAAAAAATAACGAACGTGTGATAAAAAGCCCTGATAAGGGAATGACTGGGTTGTGTAGGAGTTGATATCAATGTTATCTATCTCTCTTTTTCACTCTCTTAGCCCTTCTGTTGTTTTTTATGCCTTATCTCGCTCCACCAAAATGCCAGGAACAAAACGAGAGAAAAAAGAAATTACCGTACGGATTATTCATGGGGTTTGCTGATAAAGCGGTTGATGTAAAAAATTAACAATATACAAGGCTATTAGGCATTTTCAGGTGACGGGTGTTTGTCAGAACTGTTTTCTGAGGGTGAAGCGTGAACAGATCAGTTTGTGTGGCTGTTGCCCTCTGTCTCTGTCAGAAAGTAAGTGATTGGGCTTGAGTTTAACCCTTTCTGCTGTTTTTCAACTGACACACTTTTCTTATTCACCCTCCCCTACCTTAAACACACACTGACACACACACACACACGTCTATGCATTTTTAGAGCTGCTAGCCTCTGATAAGGCTAACCTCAGTCTGACCCAAATAAAGAGGCCAAACACAGTGGACAGGCGTGTTGCACTAGCTGACAAGAGTCTGTTGCTGTTTGGCCATAGCTGATTGGATGATTGGACGACCACTGCTGTTGAGGACAGCTGATTGGTGGATCGTTGTGGGTATATCCGAGTTCACTTGCAGGGAAAATGGGACGTTAGATATAAAATTGATTCTGTTTTGCATAAAACTTATTTTGGCAGGCGCTGTGCAGTGGCGCAATGATAATTAATCACATGACTAATATTTATTGCTTTGTTTTGTTACGGCTCAGATGTGTTTTGCTCCTGGGTGGTTCTAGCACAGTGATTGAAAGTAAAAGTGACATGTATTTGTCAGTTACGGTTAGCCATAACCGAAATGTTACCTCTACATTTAACCCATCCTTTGTGAGGAGTGAACACACACTGCAAGTCGTACACACACACACACACACACACCCATAGCAGTGGGCAGCTATCCCTGCAGCGGCCGGGGAGCAGTCGGGAGGTTAGGTGCCTTGCTCAAGGGCACTTCAGTTGTCACCTGCCAGTGCTGGAATCGAACCAGCAACCTACTGATTACAACCAACTCCTTAACCAGTAGACCACAACTGCCCCTGGCAACCCATTGGCTGCTGGTTTGCTGTTTGTGTGGTGTGTCAACGGTCATGTCATCTTTAAATAAGCATGGAAAAATTCCCTATTCAAATAATGGTGCAGTATGACACAAAATAATTAGCTTTTATTAGTTTTGGATGAAAATTATGTTTATGCCTTGTGATTTTTATGTTGCTTAGCTGGTGAAGTTTAGCTATAAGCTGTATAGCTTCAGTCAGCAACTTCGCCTAATACTCATTGTGTGAACAACTAGATAAAGTGTATATATGTGAAACAAACCTCAACATTTTTTAATGTTGCGTCTTTAAGTCACACACAAAAGCGATGTGCGGCATTTGAGTTTCTGTGATACTGTGTATTATTACATCAGATTGTGAAGTGAAAGGAATGCATAATCGCTACTAAACTGTCATTTTAAACCTGTGGTACTGTTAGGACCTATATTGATAAAACAGCTTGTGAATATTACAACACACACACACACACACACACACACACACACACACACACAATTGACTTCTGTGCCCTTTCCTCTTTGTTCTCTCTCTCTCTTTTTTTTCTCTCTTTCTCCCTCTCTCTTTGTCTCTCTCTCCATAAGCAGTGAGTCTTGTCTAAGTATTAGTATTAAAGGCAGCAATGTCCCCTGAAGTAAAACAATCTGCTGTAATCTATCAGTGTGTTATCGGTCCTATCAGAGAGCCGGAGCGAGCCGGGCCGGGGCCATGGCGCCGTGCTCCGGAGCTGATAAAGTTTCAGAGTTCAGTGATGATGAATGTTAAGAAACTACACCCTCGTTTCAGAGGATGTGGACTTGGCAGGCACCATGAAGGGGGCCACACATGAAAGGAGAAAGTGTTGGCACCCTGAACCAGTCGCCAGGTCAAAGGTCAACAACCCTTTGTTGTACATGCATTCACGCGTTGGTGGTTTCCTGTGGAACGATCCAGAATTTTTCTTCAAATATTTTAGTCCCTAATTAAATTTTCAATTATATCACTGATATCTTGATGATAAAGTTCCTTTGTTTTGACTTTTTCTGCCGTCTCAGCTGATAATTGAAAGTTCTTTAATCTTTTTCTTTAATAAAGCTGTACAAGAACTTTTTGCATGAGGAGGTTTACAGGAGCCGTTTGGAGTAATCGCTGTTCTCTCTGTTAGCGTTTCAGAACCTTTTTTCCCATGTAGCCCCACCTCCCATTAGCAGGACTCCATCCTTAATGTAACTAAAACTAAAAACATACTCCTTTAGACTCACTTTATAGAGTATATTTAGCATTATCATTAATATTAATGTAGCCGTAACAGGTGCTCACCAAAGGTCATGGGTTCGATTCTCAGGAAACACACAAACTGATCAAATGTTGCATTTTATCCCTGTTAGTTATTTTTAGCAGTAATTTTTATGTTTTTCATTAGCTGTAATCTCGTAAGTGATTTTTGATTCTTCTTCTAGTAAAGAATCCCTGGTTTATGAGATTCACCGGCTGTTTATTTTGTGCAGGAAGCTTTTTCCCAGACCACAACCTGAAACTGCTGGACCGGACCAAGCGCACAGTGTCCCGCTTCAGCGCTGTCCTCTGGCCCATCTTTCCCCTGACCTCTCTGCCTAAAGCCAACAGATCAGCTGCAGTCATCTATCAGTGTGTGTGTGTCATGCCTCAAAGTCCCCTGATGACGATGCATTCGATAAGACAGCAGTACTTAGAGGTGCACAGTGCAAATAGCCGATAAAGCATTATTTTCCTGACAGATATTAAGTGCTTAGAGTTCAAATTTCAGGCTAATAGCTTTTCTGGGTCTTTACTTAAGACGTGTTGTGGTGTAACCAGAATAGCTCAGTCTTGGGAGAGATACACAACAGGCCAAATTCAATTACGTCACTTAATGTAGCACAAAAACCTGCGTTTCGTTTGGTGTGGAGCGGTTTGCTTTGAATTGTACTTGAATGGTGCTGGTCTGTTTTGTTTTTTGGTCTGTTATATTTAGTCTTTTGACCATTTAAATTTGTTGCATCCTACACAATTCTTAGAACTTTGGCTAACGTTCTCTAAAGGTTCTTTAAAAGTTATCAAAAACATTCTTGCTGTAACATTAGTAGAATGTTTTGCTATCACATAACAAAAACATTATTCTTGAATTGTTAGTGGAACGTGTCACAGAATCAGGAAAATGTTTTAATTAACGTTTCTAAAATGACATCTTTTTTGTAGAACATTTTTAAAGTTTTTGTTACATTAATGTTAGAAAAATGTTTTTACAACCTAAAATTGTTAGCTGAGTTTTAGCCAGTACTTTTTTACATAGCTCAGAAAACCAAGCAAATTCCTCATGATTGTCTAGTTTAATAAAACGTGTGGTAAACAACACAGGCAGTACAGTATCTCGTACCCTTCCCGGCTAGTCTTCTTTGCATCTTAGTCTCTCCTGATGTATTAAAAGGAATTTTAAGGGTCTTTAAAGCTCTTAACAGAAATGGGCACCATTGTGATCACGACAAAGTTCATGAGCGTATAATGGAAGCTAATGTGACGCAGGGTGCACGCAGCTTTGTTCACAGAAGTGCAGGGCGTTTAATCGGATCTGATAGGGCGTCAGTCCCAGGGCCCAGGGGACAGAGGGGGCCACGCGCTCATCAAGGGACTCTTTGCTCATCAAGGCAGCCGGTTGCGCTCTGAAGAAATCATTTGTCAATAATTGGCCGTGTCAGTCTCGTTAAACATTTGATAATGGCCCGTTTCTTTAGAGTCGGCCTGGCAAATATCTCCAACGAGAAGCAGCACATGCCAGCAGATCTGGGCCCTTGATAACGCCATTAAGGGCTTTAGAAGTATTTTAGCTGAATTCACACAAAGCAAAAATAGATAAATAAATAATGAAAATGAAAAGTGGAACATCAACTGTCAGGGAAGTGATATGGACTATAAAAATCATTGGGGAGAGCGGAGAGATAAAAGATTATCCCTTTTTTCTCCTGCTTTATTGCCTCTTCAGCCATCGTTGGGGCTAATTCGCTTACTCAAGCAATAGAACAGACTTACAGCGTGGATGTATGTGTGTGTGTGTGTGTGTGTGTGTGTGTGTCTCATTGAACGAATGCTTACTCCAGCCCTAACATCTTCATACTGAAAGTAACTGTTTCCTTCATTTGAGTATCTTCTTCCATCATCCAAAGAGAAGCCAAGCCACACCCCTCCTGATCTCACTCCAGTGGCTACCTGTAGCGCCCAGCATCAAATTTAAATCTCTGACACCTTAACCTTCAGGAAACAAAGATGCCAATAAACACCAATCTTTAATGTTACAATTTTTACCCTTTTCTCTTCTACTGTTTATTCTGTCCCGTAGAATCTAAATTATTCCTACTTGTAAATGTAGCTTTGTAGACTGGACTTGTTGGTTTTTATGGCAAAAGTTTCTCTCCTTGCATAGATGAAAGCATGTAAATGTGATGCAACTCAACTCATTTGGGTGTGGGTTCCCCCTCAGTTTGCCCACTTTTGTCAAATCTCAAATCACTTGATAAATTGTGGGATTCATTATCTGTTTGAAGAGGCCAGGCATTCCAATCTGTAGATATAGGAGAAGTTCTATCCATGGAATATCTAGGAATGGCTAACCTTCATCAGATTATCCAAATCCGTGATAGCAGCCACATTCCAAAGAACCGCTCGGGTCAGTGGCTGTAGCGTTCTGCTCGCTATCTTATTTTATCTTAGACTGACCGTCAGTCATGCGTCTGTAGTTATTTGTTGTCACACAGGTTTGTATCTGACGGAATGTGCTGTATCGTTTCGATCTACGACAGAAACATCAGATTTTCAGCGTGTGTGAGGTTCGTGCACTGGAGCTTTGGGTGGGTGTCCCTTGCTGATCTCGGATCAGAGATCGGACCGATACCAGCTGTCAAGCTTTGCTCATCTGCCCCGTGACCTTTCAGTCAACTGAGCCCGGTTTGCATGCACAGACTTTTTCCTTTTCATGCAAATGACCTATCAGAGGCGGTTCAGCAGCGGCATGGCCATGCCTGGATGTTTTTTGTTTATATTTATTTCACAACAGAAGAGTATTGCTGACATTTTATAATGTTTCTCTTAAAAATGAATTGTGGAAGATTTAAATGCTGCTTTAGAATTTGTTTTGTTTTTTATTGGGCCTATCATAAAGTTCATTGATTCTTATCTGGGAACTGACCAGAAACTTAATTAGAATTGATAGTGACAGAGTGATATTGGCCTGGCAAATTTGCATCTTTCTCTGCCTCAAAAATAATGTGATTTTTCTGTGCATTATTTATTATTTATTTATATATATATTAGAATATATATAACCTAGAATATATATAACCTATATATAGGTTAGAAAATCAAGCTTGCAATTAGGTGGTTGCCGGTTCGATTCCCAGTGCTGACAGAAAATAACTGAGGTGCGCTTTGAGCAAGGCACCTTATCCCTAGTTAGGTGGCTGCCCACCACACTGGTGTGTGTTTTCTTGTGTAGACTGACTCTGTTAAATGCAGAGGACAAATTCTAAGTGTGGGTCACTATATTTGTCCAGCAGGTCACTTTATTCACCGCAGAATCCAAAGACTTGTAGCTGTGTCCAAAACCCAGTTATGATGGTGTGTGTTGGTGCATGTAAAATGAATTACACACATATGTTTCAAATATGCTGTTATGGATTATGCCATGTTCTGATGTTATTAGGAAAAAGTGATTGCGTTCTGGGAGGACTGAAGTGCTGGAGTTGTTATTAATCAGAACAGAGATAAGTCTTAAGAGTTGAATGATGAGAATAAGGGGATTGTGGGTAAAGGGCTTGGCTGGGCTGCGGGGGGGTGGAGGGGGTGTCGAGGCATTAATATTTTTTCCTGCGAAAGTGCTTCACAGAAGAAAGGGAAAAGAAAAAAACGAGACATCTATCGCTCTCACCCCGCGCTATTATTTCCTCATCTTAAATTTCCATTATTCACCGCAAAAAAGCCAAGCCAAGCCTGTTCCCTGACACCGAGCCCCCCCGCACCCTCACGCACTCGCATACATTCACTTCAACCAAACACCATTATTAATCATCGCTATCAGTTTCTTCCATCTCCCTGCTATTTGCTGTTTAATCACTAAAATAATATCAAGGGGGGGTAGAGGGCCCGTTACCATGGCGACCAAATGGAAAAGGTCAGGGTGAGTTTATCTTATCAGCGATAGCGAATGGTTACTAATTACAGATAGGTACCACCAGTGCTTAGTCCACAGGGCCCTGCCTTAAATCATTATCAGCAATCCACACCAGCCTGATATTAAAATTATCTACAGTCATCCACAAACACGCGCAGACACGCCTCATCCTGGTATACATCGGACAAGAAGTGTTTCTACTTTCTCTAATATTAGTTAACACTGCTAACTAACAAATTACAGAGAATACTATCAATAAGAAATGGGTATGCCGGCTAAAGCATTTATAAAGGCTAGGTAGTTGTAGAAAGTAAACAAATGCTAGCCAGACATTAACGTTTCGTGTTATCGCACAGATCGTTTTGATTTATGATACGTGAGACGTAGCATGGACACCATTAATGCTAATAGTAAAACCTTTATCAGTTCAAATAAGACACTGTCAAATATTTGTTATAAATGTCGTGAAATGAATGCCTAACATCCTGTCAACAGAATCCTGTTTGCATGTGACAAGCTGTTCCGTTCCCAGCTAAGATTTGCTTAAACTGGTTTTGTAATGATAAACTGTTGACCCAAACTGAAGCCAGAGTGTTGGGTTTAGTTGGTTCACCGGTACACCTCCGCAGTGAGTTGCTCTCATTAATGTTTCCTTACCATCATTCCCGGTTAATGACAAACCAGTTGTAATTAGATTTAGTGAGGCTGCGGAGATAACGTTGCTAATTAATGGTAGGTGTTTGTGTACGTGCGTTGGCACACATAATGTTAAATGCATGATCGTGGATGTCTTTATGTTTGTGTGCTGTCTTTGTGTGCAACTTTTAAAGGAATAATTCATCCAGCAATAAAAACTGTGTCGTGTGGTATTTACTTACAAAAGTTATGTGACTTTAATCATATGGAAAAACACGACTGGAGTGTTCTTTAACTAACTCTGTACTTTAAAAATGATGTAGGTGTACGTTATTGATCACAGAATTTCCATTTTGAGGTGAAGTATCCCTTTAATTGTTGCTCACAGTTGTACGTTTGTGTTTTTGTGGGCAAACAGACATGTTCTGTTTGCTGGCGTATTAGACGGGCACATCAGGAAAGCGCTGGTGTTTCCATGCACTCACTCATTTATCATCTCTGACATTTGGCTGAGCTCTGTCTATCTTACTCTCATCTGTAAAGAACACATTTTTCCATCAGAAATCCCATTGTGACTTTTGCATTCGAGGGCTGGTGATACTTCCGTTTGCAGCCGGCATCTCGGTGCGTATCTTACCTGTTTTCTTGTTCCACTCCCAAATCCTAAATGTTGGATGTTATCTGAAGCACTGGGGGTCCAGCGATGCCCTGCCTCTTAAAAATGCCCCCTTTCTTTCCTGCTGCCAACCATAAGTTAGTTTATATTTAACATACTTACGTCTCTCTTCCCCATCCCAGCTCTTCACACTTATCTTTGTCACCCTCACAAGTCGCTGTATTTTGGTTACTTTTATATTTTGTGCTTTAGATAACGTTTCAGCTGCCATATTCACAACCACTTCCTGTGTCTCTACGTCTGTCACGTCTGTACGTCTAATGTGGCACAAAAAAAACTGAGCATTGAAGCTTTTAAACAAAATGTGGATGCATGTGAACAAAACTCTAGTTTGCCTTTATTCTGTAGCATGAAGTTTTAATGTGCTTATAAAGCGGCACTATGTATTTTCTAATTGTAATCAAAACCAAACAGGATGGCATAAATAATGTTACAAAAATAAACATTGTGGTAAAGATTGTTTTAGGATATAAACAGAAATTCAGTTGGAGGAGTTTTTTCAGTACCTTTTTCAGCAGTTTGGTGATGCTGTGTTGCAGGCAGAGCTGACTAAGGAAAACTACTGAAGTGTTTTAGTGTGTGTGAATGTGTGTATAACCTCTGTGCATTTAAAACAGCTCCTGGCCAGTAGCTCACTGGGTTGTCTGTTTTTATGTGCTTTTATGGTGATTAAGTCATAACGATTATACAGGAGCCATAAAGGGCTTTTCACTGTCTCTTGACAAGCATGTGAAACACATGCAACCGCTCAGCAAAAACATTCAAAATATACAACGTGTTGATTTTGTGTTGACAATTGTGTTTTTATACATGAAATCAAGTTTAAATTTCATCTTCATTGTGTATGTGGTGCAATAATATTGCAATAAAAGCTGCAATTCGTAACTTTTGCCTCTCTGTCACCGTTTCTGTTTAAAACATTAAATTGCAGTTTCCTTTACACATATTTTCTAAGAAATCTGACCCAATAGCTTAAATTATAAATCATCAGTATAAACTCACAGGAAATCCAGGTAAAGTAAGGAGACCGTTTTAAACACTGATCTGTTATGTACTTTCTCAATATAAGTTATCGATTGCAGCTTTGAATGTATATTTATTGGACAACTGTGGTATATTGTGATCTTGATCTGTCTTTTTAACCAACTATATTATGTTCTGTGAGGTATCTTGTGATAGAAACCCAGTCCAGCGTATGTCTCAGTGTGTTTGTGTGAGCGGTTGTGTTTAGTCTCTAGTACAGCTGGGGATGTGTCTATACAAGGAGAGATGCAAGACTCTTTGTCTTTATGAAGCTGAGATCTCAGGGCCGGGGTCTGGATAAGCGATGAAGGCCGCAGGCGTTTGTGTGTGTTGAGTCGTTGTAGGAGGATGACGATGGATCTGCTGTACTCGCAGCGAAGGGCATGATGGAGTGGTAAAACGAGGGAGAGAGTGTGAGATGAGAGGGCTCTCCTCCACATACCGTCCTGGCGGCTGCCTCTCCCTTTCCTCTGAAGAGTTTTAAAAGCGTTGAAGATAAATTTTATGGGGCGTTCGCCCTCATTTTCTTTCCACTCCTTCAGCCCCTACATCCTGCTATTGCGTTGTCTTCCTGACACATTCACTTTCGGATGTAGCGCAAAACATACGCAAGTTGTGAGTGCAAACATGCCAAAGTGTCCCAGAGGTTACGGCCGTCTGATATTAATGTAAACTTCTGATATTAATTTAATCTTCCACCGTTTCTTTTGTTGGCTCTGCTCCCTTAATTGAAGACATTTCATGGGAAAAGAATGTGTCTGAATATCGCCTCAGGCTTATCCAAGGACAGCTTATATCAATCAAGTTAGGGCTTGATAACAAATACAACAGTGTGTTTGAGGTGCAGTTCAGCAGTACTGTGGGAGTGTGTTTTACCTTGTTCTGCGAGAGTCATTAAATGAGAAGATATCAAGGGTTTTTTTTAGCATTGATCCAGTGAAAGGAACACAAAGCATGTAAATAAACAGAAGTGTGTGTATGTGTTTGTGTGGTTATGGGTTATGGCCTCTGGACAATCCCATAATGCTATTTGCCCTGATGCTCATTATCCTGTTAGACGCATGGAACAGCTGTTGCTCCGCCCCCTCGGATAGACAGAGAGCTTGATGCAGCTAAGAGACTCTTTACCACACACACACACACATTTGTGTATAGATCTAAAACTTCTTTTAGTAGTCAAAAGAAATGTCAAAATGTCATGTGTGGTAAAAAAGTATTAAGCATTAAGGATGACCATTAAGATTATGTTTATGTTGATTGTTTAAGACATATTTGTGCACTTTTTATTCTAATAACAAGAATTCAGATTAACACTCAACAGTAGGTGCTTTGAAGTTGGACAGCAGATGTCTTGATATTGTCTAAATCATTTTTATATTTATCACGTTAAACTATTGTTAATGGCTAAAACATAAATGAGACAGTTAACCTCACTGACCAACTCAGAGCAGTTGCTGACCCTGATCTGTCAAATGTTTTTTGTTTTATTAGTAATAAATAGTGACTTTTCTGTCTCAGCTGCACTTGCTGTAGCGTGGGTGAGAGAGGAGGGGGAGTTGAACTGAGGGGAGTGAAGTTGCCAGGCAGCCGGAGTGGAGACCCTGGACTATCGAAGCCAGGCATGCAGACAAGAGCCAGAAGATAAGCTGGCTGATAAAAGATAGAAAATAGCAGCAGATTTCAACTTTCCCACCATCCAAGATCCACGGGGAGGAGGGGCGTCTGAATCAACTGCTTATTTCATCCCTGTGTATCTGTCTCTCCCCATGAACAACTCGCAAAGCTATTGAGAAGTCATACACGCACACGTTCAGTCTCAGCGATTGATATCTCACACAAAAAGTGCACAGAGTGTGTGTTTGAGTGTGTGTGTGTGAGTAAGAGTGAGAGTGTGTGTTTGTGAGTGTGTGTGGGAGTGAGTGTGTTTGAAAGTGTGTGTGTCTTAGAGAGAGTGTGAGTGTGTGTGTGTGAGTAAGAGTGAGAGTGTGTGTTTGTGAGTGTGTGTAAGAGTGAGTGTGTGTTTGTGTGTGGGAGTGAGTGTGTCTTAGAGTGTGAGTGTGTGGGTTAGAGTGTGTGTTATAGAGTGTGTGTTTGGAAGTGAGTGTTTCATTGCCAACATCTATCCTGACCTTCAGGAAAAAAGTTCCTTTTGCATTTCAGGCTGAACAAAAAATTCTTAACAAATATCCACATTAACTGCAATATTTTGCTTAATAATTAATTTCCTTTCTGTTCATTTATTTATTTTTGTTCTAGTTCTGAGGTCCTTTTCAGGTCGAGACATTTGCGTGGACAGGGACCCCAATAGATATTGTTTAAAACTGAGTGTTGAAAAGTTTTGTTGATCAAATTGATTGAAAAACTAAAACTTTAAACTAAAAAATGTCTTTTCTGGTCAAATTAGCGTGCACAATACCATATTCATGTACTAACATACTGTTATATTGCTTACATTGCACAAGCATTTAAATTATAGAACCCCTTTAGCTCACATTATTATATTATTTTATATTATTGTTTTAGTTTTATAAATCTGTTCTTTATGTTTTCCTGTCCCGCCATATATGAATTCATACTTTCCTTTTCTGCAATCGTATCTTTCTCACTCGGCAAACAAACGCAGCCGCACATGCTCTGATATGAGTCTGTGTGCTCATGTATAATCTGTTTAGTCTAGTTCTGCTGTTGTGGTTCTGGGAGGAAGGTTAAAGGGCGAGGGAGGGGTGCGTCTTTTAACAGGACGTGTGTGTGATGAGGGGCCGGCTGTAGGGTCTGTGTGTCAATGAGGGAAACACACCTTTCCAATAGGTCAATTGGTCCTTATGTTTCTCAGAGAGAAGGCCACTAATGGCTTCTGATGTATTCAAGAGTTTGCTTATGTATTATTAGCTCATTAACATGTATATGCAGGGCCTGAAATTCTGATAAGTTTGATCCTCACTCATAACGCATGTGACTTTCACTTTAACTTGTTTTTCACTATGAAGTGGGTGGAATAAGCAAATGAATCCATTGACAAACAATAATTAAGTTTCTTTCCTCAGGTAATAAGAATTAGTGAACTATCAGATGTCTTGCGAGTACAATGTCTATTAGATTAAATACATTTGAAATTGATCGGTTTAAATGATGTGTAAACCTTGTGTGTTGTTTGACGGACGCACAGAAAATACTGTGTCAGTCAGACTGTCAGACTGTTTAGCATTTGCTTATGACGTAAAATGATGTCATTTGTAATGTAACGTTATACAGATTTAAACATTGACTTATTTGTTTACTGGTAAATATTGAGTGTAAATGCGTTAGGAAAGACTGCAGGGATGTATCAAATGTTCCAGTAGTGAAATCTGTTGTCAGACGTATTTTGGCTGGGATTTTTCCTCCACAGGAATCGTCTGATAAATTGGTAAGAGCAGGTTTGTTGATCTACACTTGCAGGGGCAGTTTTTCTCTCAGAGGGGCGTGAGAAATACCCTCAGATGCACCATTCGTCTCTATGGCGACCCGGCTGGCTTGTAACCTTAGAGATATCGTTGCAGACAATCGAACCTGCCCTCTGTGGACACAAAGAACAATTTCCAGAGAGGGGGGTAAAATCTGATTCCCCCTGTACGAGTGAATCCATTTCTCTGTTTTTAGTCATTCTCTCGTCTTCATTCAACCCTATCGCCTCTCCTTGACCATTATCTTCTAGACAGTTCCTGCTCATTAAGGAGTTAATTTTCTTCTCTCTATCTCAGATTAGCATAGTGAACCTAAAGCACTGTGAATTCTTTAAATTTCCCCACCCTGTTATCAAAAAGAGAAACAGGGGAATGGGGGTATTTAATCGTTTAAGTAGTCTTCTTAGGGAACCGCTGCCGCCGTACTATTTCTTTTTTCCCGTTTTCCCTCTTTCCCAGCAATGTAAAGAACACCACTGTAGCCGCCAAGCTCAGTAATTCCGTTTTTAAAGCACGGAGGGGGAAAAAACGACTTGATGAAATTCCACTATCAGCTCAGAACCAATATGCAAAATATCTCGCTGGAAATCAAATAGCTATTATGTTTTCATTTCCACGTCGGCGTATTTGCTTAATGAAGAGGAGACAGATCAGACCGGTAGAGAGAGTCTGCAGAAGACGATAACCGGGAAAGGCTCGCAGCTATCCACACAGAGTGACGCTCCCAGTCAGAGAGAGAGAGAGAGAGAGACAAAGAGAGAGAGAGGGAGAGAGAGAGAGAGTAATACGAAAGGTACAGACAGTAAAGTGATGAAGAGAGGAAGAGGTAAAGCAATGAAGGAGGAGAGAAAGAAAAAGATAAGAGGAGTCTTCAAAATTCGCCTCTTTGCAGTGTCCTGGGCTCCGACTGTTTGATGTTTGACAACCTGGTGACAAATCCACAGTGAAGATCAGTCAGGCCTGTCTGAAGTGCTCTGATGCCCAGCACACATTAATATCATCACCGCAACATTATCACCTTACAATAATCAGTCATTATCATAAGTATTATAATCACTCGCTCGTGTGATTTGACTGATGGAAATGAGAACAGTATCTTCCTGCTCTGTTTACTCTTTTTATTTCATTATTAAGCAGCGTCGTTGAGTAAAACTGTCTTATTTGTTCTGCGTTCAGCTGCCGTCTGGAGAGTTTGTGAGTCATTATTTTTTCTTTGTTTCTCCTTGAAGTTCTTACGCTTTTTGTTCTTTTTGTTGTCTAGGTAAACAAAAGATATTCGATAAACGTGCAGTGGTATAAAATTTTCAGGTTTTGAAATGATATTTAAATAATTATTAGTGGTAATTCTCTTAAAGAAAGTTTATTGATTAATTACTCTTCAGTCGTCTCAAGCATTGCTTGTTAAGAAAAATCCTTATTCATTGTTTTTTGTCAGTTGTGTTTTGTAAAAATAGAGACTCTGGTCTTGTGTGGTTCATGCCATGTTCTCCGTTACTGAATGAAGACAGGTGCCATTCACAACTCATTTCAAACCTGCTGTGTTGGCAGAAACACAGATGGCATAAGTCTTGACAAACCAAGTGAATGTCCTCTCCTGTACGGCAGAGTCTGTCCGCAGAGCTCCTGCCGCCCCACCAGCGCCGGGCTGGCAGATTGAATCACACGGACCCTGAGGCTCCCGGCTTATCTACTGCTACAGAACTGTGGTGACACAAGTTCTGTCCAGCCGGGCCGCTGTCTCAGCGCTCGACTGGCCCATCAGTCATTTCCACAGATTTTCAGCTCTTAGATCAATACCTCCATTTATCCGCCTGTATATAAACTGATCAGTCTTCTAATCAGCTATTTCAGATCAGAACTGAGATTAAACACGTAAATCTTCAAGTCTTCCGTGGAGTGATGAGCGAGTCTCAAGTTTAACCTTTCATCCAGCTAATATTACTAAAAGTGTGTTTAATGCCCTGGGCTCTGATCAGTGTGTGTAGCCACTTGTGCCACTTGTTCGTGAAATTATAAGTCAGGTATCACAGTTATTGTCTGAACACAAAACACACTTGTAGTGTCCTACCAAAGGCTTATTGTTCTCAAAGTATTTTTCCCCACATGTACCTGATTTCCTGATACAAGCGTCTTTTTCAATCTGTTGGGCTGTGTGGTAATGTGGTGATTTACTGCGAGGGAGTCTGTTTGTTTAATCAGGTCTCAGGTTTGATGTGTCGACTCTAGTTTAATCACTGTCACTAAGCACGGCGGTTTGATGTGGACGAGGCCGGTTAATAAAACACTATCTTTCCTGTCTTCATCAGCTCTCTCACTTTGTTCTGTACCAGTAAGAACTCACTTTTTCTTTTAGCGCTTTTTCTTTTATCATGTTTTTATGATAAAATGTGTCTGAACAATAGAGGCCATAAAGAGTCTTTTACAGATTAAAGAACGTTCCCCTCTTATGTTCTAGAATTTCTCTTCCTCTTGTTGTGCCAAATGGCAAACTTATACGCTGTTATTTGTTCTGTGTTACGTTTCTTCCAGTTTATAGTTAAGTATGTGGGACAAACTTTGGTCTAGGCTGCATTCAAATCCGCATTTTTAAAGTAACACGCTCCCTTGTGCCCAAACCAATTTCCTTTATGGCTAACAAGTTGTCTGCGGTCGTCTTAAACATGGTACATAGTTTAGCATTTTTTTCCTATATTCATTTCTGTAACAGATATGTATTATTTCTCATATACGATGATGAAACTTTTTCCACACCATTTGACGTCTGTAAGCGGTGATGCGGCGATTTATTCATTTAACCAGAACTGTAATAGGAAAGAAAATCATAATTCAAACTTTTACATTTAAACACGAAATGTAATTGGAATTTTAAATAGAGAAGTCCCTTTGTACAATTATGATTAAAGGAAAATTAATTGTACGAAAATGTCGCCACAGATACAGAAAATTAGATCTAGCTTGGCCCGGTCTACGTTCTAAAAATATGGCGTACGGGATCGATCTTTTTCGCTTTTCTCTCTCACGTCCTTTATTACTAAGGTCCAAATCTAAGTGTGTTAATTTTATCTGAAATTACAGTGAACCATGCAGGCGTGGAAGTCGAAATTAGCCTAAAGATGTTTCATTTACAAAGACAGAAACACTTTGTCAGGGAGCGATTGTTTCCAAGCATTATCTCCGCCTCGTTTTAATTGCTTTGGAAGTGAAATTAACAGAATTAGAAAAATTGCCTTTGCCTTTTTCTACAAGGGTTTTTATTCACGGGTATTGTTGTGTGCTTTGTGTAGATTATAGGCCTCTTTGTTCTAGGAAGTGTAAATATATACGCCTCCAGTCACGGCTTTAGCTCGGAACAATCCCCTCTTCGCTCATCACAACTTAATGAAAATTAATTTACAAAAACTGTGGTAAAATCCGATTTTCCAACCCTTGGTAATTTGCTTTAGATGCAGACGCATGAAAAAGAGGGTCTTTCCTGTTGGATAGAGCACAATGAACATGCGCTTTGGTAAATTTATACGAGTCTCTCCTCAACGTGCTGTAGTTTCTCTCGCCCTAAACCTTATTAGAATAACAATAACCGTGACAAGGTTTGAATTAACATGCAAACCACTGTGTTGTCCACTACAGCCGGCCCTTATCTATCATACAGTCCATTATAATGTTAAAGAAAGGACGATATTCTTAAAGGGCCTTTGCTGAAAACATTGTAACATTTGTTTCCTTTAAAATAAATTAAAGTACTTTTAAAATATATAAGCATTTAAGAATATAGCTTTAAAAAGCAGTGTAGCTTTTCTGTTTTTATGTTATAGTAAATAACTGGAATTGTCTTACATTGATTAAAACAATATGTTTATTTTTGCAAACTCTCAATACATTAAGTACAATACAAACGAGTTACACACCTCAGTCAGTGACTCTGTGTGTTTATTTTGTGCTGCAGAAAGCTTATAGTGGTAAAATGAGGTTCAAAATGAATCTATTTTCTTGTTTAATCATGTACTTTATCATTTTTATGTACTGAAAATGCTAGTTTCTTGAAGACAGGGGTTTACATAACTTAAATTCCACATATTGGACTGTCTGTACTGAGGTTTTACGCATGATGTGAGAGCTTTAAAAATACCATTTAATTTTAAACCACATTGTGTTGTAGTTCATAGACTTAACATGTTCTCCTTTTTATGTCTCTCTCTCTCTCTATAAAGGCTCAATTGGAGATCTCAACGGAACAGAAGATCCGTCTGATGATGTCAGCATGTCGGGAGAAGAGGGCGGAGCCTCGGACCAGGAGGATTCTGCAGAGTGTGACGGTTCAAGCCCTGCTTCATTCCCACCTCTTTATAATGAAGGTGAAAAGAAACATTAAAGCATGGACCAGCTAATAGGGAACGTTCTCTGAACGTTGGGTAACATTCTCTCAAAGTTCCTGCAGTAAAATGTTTTTTAACGCTTTACACTGTATAAAATATGTATAAAAAATGGTTTCGTAGAATGTTTTAAACATGTTGCAGTATTTAAAAGGTTTAAATAACATTTATATGCGTAACGTTTTGTATTATTCCAAGGTTTTAAAAACGGATGTTTTAAATAATTGTAGAACTTTCAAAATAACATTTTAAACATTTTTGTTACTTTATGAAAATATTGGGAAAACCTTCTTACAACCTAAATTGTTAGCCAGGGCTGTTATATTAAGTCTGCCTGAATGTTCCTCAGTGAGTTTGCAGTCTGAGGTGACCTGTATTGTTTTGTGATGAAACAGTTTTTACACTGATGTGTTGATAACAGATGAGACGTAGACATCTTGCTCTCATCTCGGTGTCTGGCTTCCTCAGAAGAAAAGACTTCCTTTCTCTGGGTGACTTGTGTGAAATAACTGTATATTCAGGAAAAGGAAACCCTCAATTGATCAAGTACAGAAATTGTGTAAAAAAAGCATAAAAAAAGTTTCTTCTGAAGAGATAACTGGAAACTCGGCATCGGATTGTTTTAATACCTGCTTTAGTTTCTGGAAGTATTGTGTGTATATCCCAGACTCTGTCTTTGCATTGTGTTAATTATAATTTTTAATACTTTTTTATACTTATTTTAAATATGGTTAAAGTTTCAGATTTCCTTCCTAAACTGGATGATTGAGGTTTTCCAGCATGAGCTGAGAATATTTCAGCAATACCTGCCTTTTTTTATTTTGTGTGCCACAAACTGGCTGTATATAGACCTGTATATAGTAGGACAGTATACAGTGATACAGTTTATGTAGTTTATATATATATATATAGTTTATATAGCATACAGTGAACTTTACTGCATGTTTTCACAACCATAAGATATTTGAGTGACCTCAGATAAAATGTCTTCATTTTTATTCCTGGAATATTCCGGTTCTTGTGAAATTTGGGACTGGAGAGATAAAAACTGGTCTGTTGGCTGGTTTTGATAAACGCATGGAAATTCTGTCAGGTGCTAATTGTGACCGGCTTGGAGATTGTCCTTGTTTGCCTGTTTGCGTTTAAACGTATGTGAGCATGTGGAGTTCATACTCGGCTCTGCTCAAGGTGTTCATTTGTATTAGTGTGTGAATTTATGTTTTTAGATGTTTTCCAGTTTTCCTGTGTGAAAACATGTTCTTTTTTTTCTTTATCAGTCTCTCCCCCACCCTGTGGGCTCCACTGTTGCCCGGTGCTGCTATTATCAGCCTCTGTAAATCAGCCATGTTTGACGAAGCTGCTCTTTCAACCTGCGATCAATACCAGGTCTTTATCAGGCCAGAACTGGCTAATAAAGGCAAGCTCTCTTATCCACCATCTGGGAGAGAAAGACACGGGCGATAACCAGCTGATAACTGCTTCAGAAAAACACTCAGCCAGTCACAGGACACACAGTGCCGATAACCACCTGTAAAATATAAATATGAACTGAAATACCTTCTTTTAATAATCATTAATGGCAAACAGGGTGCTGGCTTGCCTCTGAAGAGACGTGTTTAGTGGCTGTAAAATCTTTCGTTTATAGAAATATCTGATGGTCAACAACCTACCACAGCAAATTCTTTCTCATGTCAGCAAAAAAGATGATAAATCTTAAACGGAGGATCTCAGCATATCTCACAAAGTCTTTATATTGATGAAAGTCAGGATTGAGTAATACTGAACCCATTTACAACGCATCACAAGATGATGCATTCTTGCCCCGTGTGCCTTACAAGAAAAGAACTCGACCCTGCCACTGCGATCCGTCTGTCTGAAAGCAGAATATAGAGGAAAAACTTTAAGAAAAATGAGTCCTGACTGGAGGAATGGAGCAAGTTGGGTGACTTTGCCCTCCAGGTGTGACAAGGAAAGTTGCTGTTATCAGATGAAAGGAGTTGTTGAGTTGAGGAAGGGGTGTGTGTGTGTG
>JBAJNP010000744.1:43461-80412 GCA_036877545.1 Yasuhikotakia modesta | reverse complement strand
GTCACATTATTTAACCAAACTGACAACAAGCATATTTTCAGGACTCACAGCTGTATTTTGAGTAAACCTGTTGTATCAAAGAAAAGGTTTTGAGAAACCTCTTACTGCATATGTATACCTGTGGGTTCCACGGGTTCTCAGCATGACATCAGAAAGTTATAGAACCAATCGCTGTCCTCCATCGTTCTGTAAGACGCTTTGTTCAACACTAAAATATAAAGAAAACGTTTCAGGTTCATTTGCATTAACACTGTAAAACAATGGTCCCAATTCCATAGCAGAACCGATTTTGTCTGTACGGTTACATAAAGAACCCTTTTGGTTCTTTGTAAAGAAAAAGAACCTTTTGTATAACAGATAAACAGGTCATGAAATAGTTCACAATGAAATCTGTGTGTTTAATGTAGCAAATATATACGCAGGCCTATATTTTAAAGTAACACTTTTCCAAATGGGAAACATTCCCTCTCTCCCAACCACATTTCTTTAAATGGGACAATCAACAACCCTTTACCAATAAACCTCGGTGTCGGTAATAAATAAGTTCCATACGCCATTAACTTTGGGGATTTAAAACGCTATGCAGAATTCCTCGGGCCTCCAGACATCAGATTTACACAGAGCTCAAACGTTTAGCAGGTCATAGAAGGAAATCCTCTGGCAAATGCTAATGACCATATCTGACATGACCACCAGAGTTTGGCAACGTCCCAACAACTCTGGCACTAAAATTACCTCAGGGTCACACTCCTGGCATAAAGACTGGCAGGAGACAGATAGAGTGAGCACCTGCATGCATGATCTCAACCTATGCCAAGATGAGGACTAGCAGAGAAGCTGGCACAAACCCAGAGAAGGTTGGAGAAATGCACCAGCGAACATCATAAACAGCGTTGACTCAGGATCCCGACTCAACCCCTGTCAGCCCCCCCGGAGTAAACATATGCTCACAAAGAACCTTGAACTAGTTCTGGCCTAAAAGTTAGCAAGTGTAACACCTGCTTAGCGAGCCGCTGTACGTCGGCGTGATATCAAACTCTTTTGGCATCACAGTATTTGATGTTTGCGTATCTCTGCATGGTTTCTGATGCTTCTGTGGTTAAACTCTCTATTTGTAAAGACGTGGAGATTAAACGGTACATTAGATCTCTGTCAATGTCAGTTTTAATGCTAAGATCTCAGAGTTATTCAATCGATGGTTTGAGCTTGGCGATCTAAAATCATTTCAGGGAAGTAATGAACACAATTCAGCCATACAACATCTGTGCAGACATGGCTAAACCCTGTGGACTTTCTATGCTCAATTTAACACTGACAGAATCATATCTCTCTCTCCCCTCTCTCTTTCTCGCTCTCCCTCTCTCTGTCTTTCTCTATTTTTAATTGGCTTTGTCACTAAGCACTCAAAATAACTAATCAGCGGACACATACACACAAACTGCTCTCTGTCTTTGGTTTTGGAGGTTTTCAGAGACTTAGGTTAAACAGCTTTTAATGACGTAAGCAGTTGCTAATGGGCTGGTGGATTAGGCACAGAATGAGAGAGAGGTTAACAGATTAGCCCCATCGTTTTGATTGATTATAGCCACACTGCTGTAATTAGAGTGATTATAAGAAGGCAGAGGCTGGCTGTAGACACGGACATGTTCCTCTTATTTATAAACAAGAAAATATGGTGTATTTTTACCCAAGGAGCAAGCTGGAGAAAAACAAATGAGGTCTGTTATCAAAGACACAGAATATAAACTCTTTCACATGTCATATTACAAAACAAATCACCACATGGAGTATGATGGTGGTAACCATACTTATCATGAAAATAACAGTTACTACAATTATCTGTATTAGTATAAAATCATCTTAAGAGGACATTTCACCCAAAATAAAAGTCTCTCATTTATTCCATTCTAACCTGTATGACTTTTTTTGCTTCCAAGAAACACAACAGAAGATAATTTAAAGACTCCCAAAACCACAGAGACATTTCTCCAAATATCTTCTTTTGCGCCCCACAGAAAGTCACATGTTTAGAATGACATGACAGTGAGTAAATAATGGGGGGAAAAAGTCCTGCTAAAGACATATTGGATCACAAGAACCGGCCATAATCATCTACAGAAATCTGCTTATCGCTACACTTAATTCTGGAAGTGACTGTTTAAGTGTATTGTGAAACAGCAGCACTTGGCATTAAACGTCTTTTTCTCTTTGCTAAGACTGAGTACACTGGTTCATCTGTGTCACATGTCCTGGCATAGCCGTCTCCCGGGTGGACGGAGGGGATGCTGGGAGCCTGGTGCGGCTGTGGAAATGAGCCCCATTCATCGCCGGCTCCGAGCATATGGCCTTGCTTTGTCCCCAGCTACTGAGGCAGAAGTGATGCAATTTGTTGGCATGTCCTGTCATTTCAGCAACTCCCCGGCCCTTCCTCGGCCCTCATAAACAACAACAGAGCAGAGAGCAGGGCGGCCGGAGAGAGAGAGCAGGTCTCACTCGCTCACCCACACTGCTGTACTAATGACTGAGGCACAGAGAACATGCAGCGGACACACACAGACTCTCTCTCTCTCCCTCTGTGTGGTTCAATATGTCATCGGTGTGACAAATAATGGGTTATTTGTGTGATGAAATTAATCATGGATGATAATATAATATAATAATATAATATAAGTAGCCATTAGAAAAATAAAAAAGATAAACATCTGAAAATTGAGGAGTATGATATTAATAATATTATATTTGCTATCAAGAAAAAGTGACATAAAAAGTGACTTAGATTTGTTTAGGTTGTATAAACATTTCCCTAATGTTTCCATTGAGTAACATTAAACACCTCCCATTTTAAGCATTGTTTTACCCCTAAACGCTAACCAAATCAAGTTGGTGAATGTTCTGAGAACGTTCACTGTGAGGCTAATCCTGTGTTAAACATAACATACCACACTATACACATTGTTTAGTGTTTCTAAATAACTCATAATTCTGCTCAAGTTGTGTAAGAACTTACAATTAAACTCGCGCTCATTCGTCTCTGTCGCTCTCTGAGGTCTGATGTCTTCTGTAAGAGAATTAGACATGAGTGCTTCATACTTGTTGAGGAAGTGAACATATCGCACTTGTTATCAAATGTAAACTGTTGAGAGAAAAGTAAATATTCGGCCTGACAGTGGGGGGTCTTACGTCCAGATTAAAAAACAACTGCTAAATGAAAAACCGGCCTGACATTGACTAATACTTCTCAGACTTCTTCAGAGTTTTTAACCAAAATTTCACTGTGTGTTTAAACTCTGCTTGCTCTGCAGCGATACAAGCGCATGTTTCGCTAATGTTGCGTTGTGTGAAAACAGAAAATTAAATTTGCTTTCATTGCTGTCAGCCGTAGACTTCAAGCTGTCACTGATCTGATTAGCATCATAAAAACACACTGAAAGACTGTGAGAGTCATCTTTGTGGATTACGGCTGATGCTTTGTGAGACATTAAATCCACTTTGGGCCATTATTGTGAGATGTTTGCTAGTTGACTTCACCTTCTGGTGAGATCTTTAACGCTGGAGAAAGTCTCCTGAGACGTGGAATAAAAGAGTGTCCCCCCCGCTATGATCCGGCGTTTGAATGGGGCATGCTGGGAAACGTCACGTATAAATGAAATTACATCTGCTTCTGTGCACTGTGGCGCCTCTGAAACAGTTGCGACTTATGTCGAGAAGAAAACATCAAAAGTAGGACTGAGATGATCAGATCACCCAAATTCTGTCTCACACTCAGTCCATCGCAGTTTATTTTTGTGAATGTATACACGCATTGATAGAGAGAGAAAGAGAGACAGAGAGATCTTGGCAAGCATCTGTCATTTTCAAAGGAAGGAACAGACCTGAGGTGTTTGAAATCCTCTCCGAGCAGAAGAACAGGACGGGTTCCGGGAGGGATTGATGACATGGCTTTTGTGTCGTGAGCATTCACAGCTGCCACGACAACCGGCCGTATGACACAGCGGTGACAGAGTCAATCACAGTGTCATTTTTCAGGGTCACTGGCTGACGGGGTCGGCGTCGGACCACCAGCCTGTACACAGATCTGGAGGAGAACATGAGAGGGAACAGAAATTCTTCCTGCTGTGCTGTTGATCACCTTATCCAACCACCAGATTCAGAACCAATCTCACCCAAAACCCAAATCACAATAAGAACCAGAGGTAACCCAGAGAACAGGAAACGTTTTTAAAGTTATTTTAAAGTTATCAGAAATGTTCTTGCAGTAATCAACATTAAATACAGTATATAGATTAGAAACGTTATTCTTAAGTTGCTAATGAAATGTTTAAAAAATGTTACAAATAAAAACAGCAGTGTAACTTAACAAAATAACATTTTCAACATTTTTGCTTTTTATTGGAAATGTTAATGTTCTTACAATGTAAAACTGTTAGCTGGGGAACCAGATTTTGAATGATTAGACTCATGTATCACTAAACAAACATAAACAGACAAACACTTTATAACTCATTCGAAACACACAGCAGAACATCTTCCTCTCATATACCACGAGACTTTGGAAGTCTTTGTAAAAATCTCAGATGAAACACAAACAGGACGTACACCTGTGTGATTTACGACACTTTTTATGACGGATAAACAGGACGCACGGACACAAGCTCGCACTGTAAATAAAACTTTGTGGCCCTACAAACAGTGCGAAGAGTGACATCATATACAGTAAACTCATTCTCTAAAATACCTTTCATCATTCCGTCTTCTCATCCGTCATCTGTCCGTTCCCACCCGTTCCCTGTCCGAAACAGAGGAGCTGGATGAGAAGCAACATGTAAATCATACGGAACGTGACATTCTCATTTGATTAATGGAGTCCTAGTGTGACTCTTTGTATATTAATCAACAAATAGCCCGACCTCATCAGACGGCGTCTGAGTTCATTCTCAATGCGAGGGGGGTGCCCTGCGAGGTCCCGAACTGTCACGCAACAAGAAGATGGGTGTAAACAGCCATAGCTTTAGTAATTCATACCAATTAGTCCTTTGAAAAGAATAATCTGTGCTCGATTCGCCGTCTTTGTGTTTCATCTCCATTGTGGAGAACGTCATGCCTGTATTGTGGGTACGAACATCTTAAACAGACCAAACCATGGAGAATCTTTCCATTATGGTATAAATAAAAAAGAATTAGAACAAAGCCTACGAGAATTTCTGAATCTTAGTGGCACTTGATCATTTAAAGGCACTTAATAAATATTGCATATAGAGTTTCTCATTCTCCGCACTTATTGAAAGGTAAAACTGAAAATCAATGCGGATTGTCAGGAGATTATTGTGACCTTTCTGTGTGTCTGAAAGAATTTGCCCTGTGAAAGTTTGAGTCGCTCATCAGAATGAACGAAACTTTCTATTTTATTTACCTCATCAGACCTGTATTATTTAAATGATCTATCACTCCAGAGAGACTCAAAATATGTGCTCTGTGTTTCTGTAAACATTTCTGTCACATGCTATATATATATATATATATATATAGACAGACACAGGTTATTTATTCCTGTATCAATAATGGAGAGACTGTAAGATTATTCAGTGAATAATTCTCAGAGGATGAAATAGACGCTAAAATGAAAAGGTTGATTTTTAAAAAAAAAAAGAAAATATCAAAACTGTTCCACTGTGTCAGAATATTGTATAAGGGGTAAGTTGTCACATTAAAACAAACACATTAAGCTGTTTATAAAACAAGTTTCAGAATAAGAAATAGTATCACTTTTTATCCTACATACCTTCACAAGACGTTCATGAAACAGCAAAAATGTAAAAGAAAACACAGAAAATGATGAAGCCATTGTTTTGATCAATGCAAACTGTAATGTATAAATGCAAACATTTGCAACAATTAAATGCCACTACATTTGCACCAACAAAATAACTGGCTAAAATGAAAGAAATTCAAGTGTTTTAACCATATAAATAAATCGATAGAAATATAAATAAACTTTATAGTTACTGACGTAGGTACGTGACATCTTCCCTTTGTGACAACCAGCCCCGGTCTCCTGTAAAGAACATTATAAAGAACAAACAGCAATAAAGTCACACTCAAATATGATCTCCAACTGACAGAACAAGGACCTGGACTGTAGCACCACCACATGGCATGAAATATGATTGCCATCATATTTTCTATGGAAGCCACCCAAGTATATCACAGCAGAAACGGTCTGTGAACCATCTGATGTGTAAATGCGGCTGTAAAGCTAATGCTGCAAAAATGCTGAGAATTCAACATGCATCTGTGTCACCAGTTCACAAAAACCCAATGAAAAATAAGTTATTACAAACACCTGGTTCCCTCACACTTACAGGAAAGCCACGCGATTCGCTCCTAACACATGAGTCCTCAGATTCCTCTGCATGACATTTTATCCCAAACTTTAATGGGAATAAACTGTCACGTAGCCGCAGGGGAGATTTGAAGGACCCTGGGCCTTTATCTTTTAAATTATTTTATTGATTTTGCATGTCCACGAGGATGCCGTCTGATTCATCTTTCTCTAATTTGCAGGATTGATTTCTTGTGGTCAGTCATTTGACTCTGAATAACATCGTCTCATAGAGGATAATCCTGTTTTAAAGATCTCATTTACATTTATGGAATTGCCGAAATGTATTGATTCGATTTTCAAGCTTAAGTAAATAATATCTAGTAAATGTCAAGTCTCCAGCTCTCGTTTTGATATCAGTACACGAGCATATTGGCCGATTGCCTTTGATTTTGGCAAATCAAGCACTTTCGGTACGGTGAACTATTATGCATCGCCATTGACACGATGTCAGGCCACAATGAGCCACAGCCCTTCCCATGATGCAACGCTTTATTTCCAATAGCTCTTTCTTAATGATTCTTTTGCCAGGTGATTATTTCTTTCCATTTGCAAAAAATAAAAAAGGCTAACTAATTTGCCGGCTCTCATTTGGCTGTTGGTGTGATTTACCCCATCCTACCGGGTCTTAAAACAAACGAATCCACTTCATTGAGAAATTACTATGTGAAGGACCACTTAAAAATGCATTAGAAGTGCAAAGCATTATCAAACAGAGAAGCGCATAAACCCAGTCAGCCATTTAAAGCTCTGGCCACACAGTTTATGAGCTCAACCTATCACGCTAACGCAGCTCTTAGATGGAGCCAATAGCTTACAGCGCTAACTGTTCCGGCGAGGTAATGGTGCCTCAGTCTCTGCCTGCTTAAAATGGCTGTAGGCGCTCCTTGTTCGCCTCAAACGGATCGGTGACCCTAATTAATAACGATCAGTCTGTCTGAAATGTGCAAATGGAACAATAAACGTAGATCTGAGTAATTAACCTCTAGCATTTCTGCTAATCACGAGCAAACATGCTCACTCTGTCATTGTTACTCACTGCAGTAGATTACAATCAGGCCGGCAGCTTCGTTTAGCAGGTCATAAATCTGACACTCATATTGTCCTTTCAGGCAAAGGGCAAAGTCGGCACAACACGACTGAGAGAGTAAACAAGACGGCAAAATGTACGGAATCAACAATAAATAAATTACAACTCGGTTCTCTGTGTTCCAGAAGACCAGCTTCCCTTTCTTCCTCGTGGACTCTGTTCAAAAACATGATTTATTTGGGTCACCGATGAAAACTGCCAGAATTGTGACGCACGCAAATCCCTTAAATGATGTATTTTACAGAGAAAGAAACTTGTAGAAATAGGTTCTATTAAGTTCTAAAATTTAAATTTATCCATCCATCCATCCATCATCCATCTATCTATCTATCTATCTATCCATCTATCTAGCCTTATATACATATTTAAATATTATTACAAAACATGAATATACAAAAATATACATTTAATAAATACACAAACAAAGCAAACATATATAACCATAAACAAATGGGCTCCCATTAAGAGCTGTTAGAATTCAGATAAGGCAACCAAATGGAAACCACATCTTCTGCTCTCTAAATGCACAGTTTGTGATTGATCCCGGGACAATAACCATTTAAGCAAAACAAAGCCTCCATAATCCCAAATGTGGGCATCTGTGTAAGCGTGTCATTGACATGGACACATGGACACAGAGGGTACGTAATTGGGGAGTCGGAAAATGATTAACCCACTATGCAAATGGCAATTAAAGGACACTTAGTGCTGCAGGCACTGTCCTTGTGTCCTAAACGCTCGGACAAAAGTTCAAGTACAGCTGTTTGCTATGTACAGAATCATACCAGAAAACACAAGTCCCATTACTGCAAATAATGGATGCTCACGTTCATCCTGACTGTCTGTGTGTAACTGGAGACAGTAACCTGTTAGCATTCTGATAGAAGTTAAAGCTGCAATCTGTAACTGTGTAAAAAAATAAACAAAAAACTGTTTTTTTGCAAGTACATAACAGATCTGTGTTTAAAACTCTCTCTTTACCTCTTTAGCCCTAATCACAATGGTAAGCTTAAAATGAGCCGTCCTGTCCAGTTTCACAGAAAACATCTGTTTGTTTTGACTTACACAACAATGAACAAGTAATCTGCAATTTTATGGTTAAACAGAGATGGCGATAGAGAGACAAATGTTAAGGATTGCAGCAAGTAAAATACAGGCTATATTGTACTTAAGTGACAGTTAATTATCCTTAATCAAAACTTAAGGTGTTTATTGAACTACAAATAGTATATAGTGCACCACATAAGTCATATCTTTGCATTAAATTTATAAATGATTAAAAGTGTTTCTTATGATTATATTTCAGTTTTGAGAAATTCATTTTTATGTCAATAGTATGTGGGCTAATAGCAAAAACTAGCCTAACTGCTTTTCTCAACAAGAAAAAAATCACAATGCTTGTACTCTCATAACAGATGCCTCACACAATAACTGTCAGGTAAATCTCACTTTTCTCCCAGACAGATCAAACACGATCAAAACCAGCATCGCCGCGGTGCAGTCAGCTTACAAATATGACTTTAAGGCTATTGCTCGTTTGTCAAAGTAACCCAAGACTCAGCCGGCATCAGCTGGAGATGGAGAGATAATTGGACACCTCTCTCTCAGCTTCATCTGTAACGGCTCCAGCGTGTTTCTCAGAGCTGTAATGCAGTGCTGAGCGGCCTGTTTATGTCTGGTCCTGCGCGCTCTGAGACGCTGCAGGAGTTTAACACAGCTGATCAACTCGAGACTCCTCAGCGCTGACCTCAATGATTTCCCCATCAAGGCCGGCCTGATGTACCGCTCCATCTGCACCCAATCCCTCTCCTCTATCGATTGCCCGCAAATGAGCCTTCCCAGGCCTGGCCCGGGAGCAGTAATTCAAAAGAGCAGCCCATTGAGTGGACCTAATGTTATGAGACCAGGATGTGCACATGCTAACAAAAACAAAGTGCCAACATCGGCTTTCTGCACATAATTCACAGCTGTGCCGCGGTCTCTGATTGAATTGTGGTCGTCTGCGAAAAGCATTTAGCGAAGATGTTTGCCTGTTTGCTTGTTTTTTAACCCCATTCTTCCTTTGCTCCTTTAATTTGGATGTTTTATAATGCAAGCCATCCGCTTTCCTAAAACCTTTGAAGCAACAATCATTTATGTTAAAATAGTATAGTATAGTATAGTATAGTATAGTATAGTATAGTATAGTATAGTATAGTACAGCACCGTATAGAACAGTACAGTATAGTAAAGAACAGTACAGTATAGTATAGTAAAGAACAGTACAGTATAGTATAGAACAGTATAGTTGTGCTTTTGCTCAGTATAGTAAGTAAGTAAGTATTGTATAGTACTACTGAGTTCTCGCTCCAGTATAGTATAGTACAGTATATTTTATCACTGTGTTCCTGCCCAGGAATAAAGATTTACTTTAAAGTTCTCACATTATGGACAGCAGGTGAAGCTTCAAAAGGAGAAAGATTTTTTCTCCTATCAGGAGAAACTGTTATAATAGAGTCCACAGAAAGCATAGTGTTCCAACACCTCAACATTCAACATGAAGATTGACTGTTCAGCATACAAACAGCACACAGCCCTCCACAGCTTGCCTCAGGATTAATATTTCAAAGGCTGTCACCGTAACTCAAGACCCGACACGGCACGTGCCGCCTGCTGTTTATCTGAGCCCTGAGAGTCAGTGGTAAAATCTTCTCACGGGTTATGACAGAAACAACTCATCACAGGATTATAAGCAGCCCTCTGCCTGCTGAGAAACCGGATTGATCCGACCGCAGGGGGGCAACCTGCTCAAACCTACACAACCTGGTACCGCACAACTAAACTATCTTGTCACTGTACGCGCTAGCTACACTAGCATTAATAGTTACAATAGTAATACAAGAGTGTATTTCTATAACAAACACAAGTCAAAATGGATTTGCTAATCAGTTCTTTTTCCTGTTTTCCAAATATTGTCATTCACTTACAGTATTTGGTCTTAGCGAGGAAACCAATAAGCTCAAATTCTACTTTGTCGGCTTGGGTTCTACAGCTGACATTTATTTAATGGTCTGACCCGGGCCTGTTTGCCTCAGATCCTTTTCGACGGACGAAGCCTGTCTGAGGAGGTCCGTCAGCGGTGTCACGCTTGGTTTCATTTTTCCCCACAGATGAGATCTCCACTTCCATCTGATGAAACTCAACAACCATTACTAGCCATCACAAAATAAAGCCCTCGCCGCTACAAAGAATCACTCACAGCCGTCTTTGTCAGCATTTTCCGAATTTGTCGGTCTCCGATGATCGGCATAATCTGGGCCGAAGGAGATTGACAGTTCATTGCAAAAATCAATATTTACAATTTACTTCTTTCAACATTCTTTAAGGAACGATCTAGCATGTTCTTCTCTCCTGAAATAAGCTGATCATATCTTTGTCAGCCCTGGAATGAGTTTCCTCGCCAAAAATGTGAATCTTTCTCTATCTATTTTAACTCTTTCTTTTTCTATTTTTTCTCTTTCCCTTCTTCTCTCTCCCCCTCTCAAATCAATGTGTGTGTCTGTGTGTTCTAATCTGCTCTTTGATGACAGTAAATCTTTACCTCTCAAAGGCAAGTAACACTGAACCACTGACACCATTTCCTTTGAGAACAAAAGGACAGACCGACTCCAATCTCTCTCTCTCCGTGTACCTGTGTCCATCTCCCTCGCTCTCTCAATCTCTCCTCCTGCTTCATTCTATCTCTCTCTGTCTCACACACTTCCTCAAAAACACACGTGAGCTTCGGCGTACATTAGCAGGCAGAGTCATTAATCAGTTCAAGTGACAGCAGACCCCACATGTTGGTTTATCATGTTTTATGAGGACATTACATAGAAATAAGGCTTTTATAATGTAAACAGTATATTTTATTCCCTTACACTAATCCTACCCCTAAAACAACACAAGCATCACAGAAAAAAAAACTGATTTTATATCTGTAAATAGCATTTTCAAAACAGATCGTTCTGAATAATTTATAAGCTTATTTCCTCACATGGACAAAAACAGGTCTTCACAAGGTCAAAATTTATTGGTATTAATATACTTGTGGGGACATTTGGTCCCCGTAACAAAGAGAACACCAGGCTCACACACACACACACTAACAGACACACAAACACACACACTCTCTATCACACACACACACAATCACACACTCTCTATCACACACACACACACACAATCACACACACACACACTCTCTATCACACACACACACTCTCTATCACACACACTCTCTATCACACACACACACTCTCTATCACACACACACACACACACACAATTATACACTATCACACACACTCTCTATCACACACTCTCTATCACACACACTCTCTATCACACACTCTCTATCACACACACGCAATATCTCATCATTTTGCTCTTTTATTCAGTAAAACTGAAGGCATTGTTGACATGTTTGCACTCTAGATTTAATCCAGTGAAAGGAAATATTATCTGAATGAAGCTTTAGTGCATCATTTCTTTAAGTCTTTCATTTCGCTTTTGGTCAGTTTGTACACCGAGATCCTTTATAAATAAACGTTTTCATAGAAATTTCCAATTAAACCAGCATAATGGTGTGATTCATACCAACATAATGAAAACCGGCCCTGAAACAAGACCACACAAACCAATTTATGCATAATATTCATATTTAAATCAGTCTGGGACTGGAAAAAACAATGAGATATTTGACAGTTTAGTGCAGCGTTTATAATGCCGAGGATCGTTCAGGCCACGTACTCAGCCCGTTTATTTATCCGTTCATACACTGTAAGCAGAAACGATCGGGTGGTAATGTATTGTTAAACTGAATTTAATACGAGACAAGGAAATGTCAGCCTCACACAGGCAATCCATTCATATCTTATTAGTGCATATTATTTATGACAGCGGTAATGAGCAGGGAACGACCCCCAGAGGATTAACACAGACCCCAGCCGTCAGGACGAATAATGACAAACGCTGCGGTATATAAGACCACAAGCTTTATATTGAAACTGGGTTTATTATTGACTGCTGTACACCGGATCCATACGAGACGTATGGCTCCAGATATCACTCATAGCAGGAAAACGTGAAGCACCAACGCAGCATCCTTACGTTTGTTGCATAGCAACGTTTACTTAACATGGATGCGCTCCAATCTGGTCCCCAACTAGATAACACGTTTAGGTTAACAGGAACGTTTTCCTTAAATGTTTCCTTTAAAGTAATGAAAACGTTGCTTTAAAAGTTGGAAACATCCAAATCATGCAGTTATTTAGAGGATGTGTTTTTTTGTTAAACTTAAAAACAACGTTTTCATGACATAAGGTTAAAAACGTTCTGCTAACGTTATTGTAAAAACGTTTAGGGTAACTTTAGGAGAACAGTCGCGTTTTTAAGTCTCAATTGCAAAATATTGTCGATGCATTGAAAAGGTCGCTGCCTAAAATTTCCCACAATGCACCACGAAACCAGCACGAACGGACGCCAACTTATGTTCGCTTTCCAAACCTCACGTTTACATTTTATGAAGCTTTTATCTCTCAACACAAACCCCGTCTGCTTTTAAGAAACAGTGACACGACAACCTCTATTGAATAATATTATTATTATTATTATTATTTCAACATGAGCATAAACACGCATCGCCCTCAACAACCATAAACACACATCGCAACGTATTTCACATAATTAACACTCAGCATAATATTTACATAATAATGCAAATCAAATGATACCATCATAAACGAAAACAACACATATTTTACCCCGCGAAAAACTTTAAGAAATATCGCTCCTACCTGTTGTTGATTACGTAATCACGTCACCGGAAATTGCGTAACCAGCGCCCAGACGTAAAGCGTGTGAACTTACGTCATTCAGGTACCGAGTCACAAAATGTCCAAGACTTAGAAAAGCGACACACAAATTATGTTTTAATTTAAATGCATAAAATTAACATAAAATAATTCAATTGTGGCATATCCTATAATCAAAAGTTGAATAATGGCTGATAAATGCACTCATAAAACATTGGTGTGACGTATCTGAATGATTTTAATAATTGTTTATTCACAAATATTACTTTTAATAAAGATACTATTACGCCTATAACTCGATGCCATGTAATACAATGTTCAAGGCCCTTATTCTGCAGATAAATGAATATGCTGCGGATTGTATGTGTATTGTGTTTTTTCTGTATTTAAAAATGCAATCCAGTTACAGTTTGAAGAGTACTTTAAAAATGATTGCAATGTTTTATTATTATAATTTAAGACTCGTCTGTTGTTTGTTTAGTGGGGTTATTAAGAGGCCTCTAGCGAGACCCTCGAGTCAATCTCTCAAAGGGGTTTTTACATAATGAGAAGCGCAGTCTATGAAACGCTGTGTGAGCCTGACCTCTGCTGGTAGAGTACATATATAACAGCCTGATTTTTTGCTTTATATGTAATATACAGAATTTAATGGATGTGTATAATCTATGCATGAAACATGTCTGAGGAACATTTATCTAGGAAAGACCTTGTTCCTACAACAAATAAACACATGCCCGGAAAAATCCATTATTAATGATTTTTCCCAGTCCAGTTCATGGTTAGAGAACTCATTTAATACTCAGTATATGCATGTATTTCACTGGATAAATGGTATGTGACGTGTAAATATGTAATAGGAAGCAACAAAAGTTATTAAGTTATTTATATATATTTGGAACAGATGAAAATAGACGATAAAATGATATTATACCTTTATACTGTAACTATTAACCTTAAATGCACTGTTGCGTATAGAAACATATACTCACATTTCTCTCTCTCTTTCAGTTTCTCTCTGTTTATCTCTCTCTCTGTCTCTCGTTCTCTCTCTCTCTTTAACAAACACAAACCAGCAGAGCAATCAAAGTTCACCTGGATCCCTCATGAGAGACCCCTGGGGTGAAAATCTTAAGAATAGTAGTCAGAGAAACTACTTTAAAGTTTCAAAATTACACATCATCTCAGAAGAGAGAAAAATATCCCTTTTTGGCAAATCCTTTGTAGTCCTGCAGCATCATTTATACTCTGACCCAATGCTGTTTTTCTCCTGTTGCTTTTATATGTCACAAGGGCGTTTATTAATCTGACCTTAAAATAAATAAAAATGAGCTGCTTATTACATTACCTTTATAAAATATCACCTCAGATTCACCACAGGGGTCAGAAATTACAATATGGGGGATTGTGTTGCAACATTCAGTTCATATATATCTGCTGTTTGTGTATGATATTCCTTATTATGCAAAACTGTTTAATTGTCCATATTTTTAGCATTGGCAATTGTATTGGGCTTTTTTGCTTGTTTTTATGTGCAGATTTAATGTACTTACGATGGGTACAACTGTGAAAAATACAATGAAAATCGTAGGAAAAGGCCACACGCTGTGCTGAGGTTTACACAGTGTGGAACACTTAGTTTGTTATAAGGTAAGCCTCAAAACTAATAATGGTGATCTTTCTACACCCTTATGAACTCTCTTGCTCCCATATTGGATAGAAGCTTCCAGAAGTAAGTGTTTTTGTGGATCACAGTGACCTCACACACACACACACACACACCAATGACGGTGAATTACAACTCCAGTTGCTCACTCCAAAGCCAAAGACTGCAGGGCTCACTCTGGTACTGAAGAGTCTCCATGACGACCAAAAGCAGGATGGTTGGAGACAGAAACATATTTTTTCAGGACATGAAAGAACTTTACTGAACACATGAGGAAAACCACAAGCACAAGAACATTAAATACAGCTGCAGACGTATTCACACATTTCAGTGTCACTGATTGAAATATTCAAACATTTTCAATGCAGCTTCCCTCTCCTCTGTATTCTGTGAGTCGAGTCATGACAATACTGCCTGCATGACCTTCTTACAGCGTTTCCATTATCGCTAATTCAGGATCATTTATCCCAGCGGTAATCTTGTCATGCCCTTGTTCAAATGAATAGACATACATAAGCTCTCATCGTGACCCTGTAGTTCTGCAGTTACTGTACTGAGTTTCAAAGTTTCCATCAAGGTTAAGGACACTTGAATTTTAATCCTAATGAACAAGTTTCATATTCTTCATCTTATGCAGGTGACTGGGGCAATAAATATACAGAAATATACAGAAATCTTTGTCATAATACATATAATAAGCCAGACTGATAATGATTGGCTAACGTTATACAATGTATCGGCATTTCAGAGACTTTATGCACAAATCTGTGGCTCATTTGTACAACCAGCATTTTGTACCAACCATCCTTTTTTTGTGGCCAGACTATATTTCAAACAATGAAATAAAAGCAAAACGATGTATGTCTTTTATAATGCTACAGAGAAACTATATAACACTAAACATACATTCTATATAGGCGGTAAACGTGTGTTAACATGGCTCAAAATAACAGCTAATTAAATATAAGATTTTCTTCCCTCAAGGAAAGTTAAACAGGCTCAGTCACCATTTGAATGCATGCATTTACAATCTATAACTAAGCTTTGGGATGCACCCTGAAATGAGTTATGCARAGAGAAAATGCTTATTTACATAGTCACGACAGCTCTTTAAAAGCTTCATTCATTCATTCATTCATTCATTCATTCATTCATTCATTCATTCATTTATTCATTCATTCATAAATGAGCATCACAAATGAATCTCACAAACATTACAGACGCAGGAGCTACACGGTCGTGCAGTTAGTGGACGGCGCAGCCTCCATTTTGCTCTTCATCTCTCTGGCCTCGTTTGTAGGGCACTCAGAAGTGACCTGGCAGCGAAACACCTGTTTATACGCCTGCCTGAAGTTCTCTGAGAGAAAAGCGTATATAACAGGGTTGACCGAGGAGTTGCTGTAGGCTAGACAGTGAGCGGCCACCCGGAGCACGAAAGACGCCTGGTTGAGGGGAAAGGAGCCAAACTCGACCCACAGGTGCACCACGTGATGGGGCAGCCAGGACAGGCAAAAGACCACCACGACCACCAGCACCGTCTGTGCCGTCTGCCAGGAGAGGTGGAGAGAGAAGGTGTTGGCTGGGTTTAAGACACCATTGTGGTTTATTTCACAAAACAAATGACTTGTGTTTGCATGTAAATTGTTACTGTTAATAACATCATTGACTATTTTAACCATTGAGGCACAATGTCTTACCTTCTTTTTCGATGCTTCGGACTTTTTGGAAACATTTCTCAGCTTTTTATGCAAGTGATTCAGGACCTAAAGACACATCGATCGTTTCATCGTGAATAAATGAAAACTTTTAACTGTTTTAATGAAGCCAAACTCCCCCACGTGTCCCACTAACCTTTGCGTAACAGAAAGAGATGAGAATCAGTGGCAGCACATATCCGAAGACAAACGTGCAGACCACGTAAATCTTCCTGCGGTTGTGGTCCGGCCACACTTCCCAGCAGTACGTGCTGTTATCCTCACTCTCCACGATGCCCTGGTAATAGGCAACGGGGGTGGCCATGGCAAAGGACAGTCCCCATATAACCATCACCCCGATCAATGCGTGCCTCGCGACTCTAATCGAGGATGACTTTCTGCAGTGAACTATGGCGATGTACCTGTCCACCGACATGGCCGATAACGTGAAGATGCTAACCAGCATAGACACTGTGAAAAAGTAGTGGATAAACTTGCATATAAAGGCGCCGAGGATCCACGTGGGCAGCATGTATACTGTTGACTGGAAGGGGATGCAGAAGAGAAGATAAGAGAGATCAGCGACACTCAGGTTGAGAATGAAGATGTTGGTGGTGCTGCGTTGCTGCCCGGGTTTGCGCTGAGCCAGCACGGTGATGACCAGAGAGTTTCCCAGCACCCCCAGAGTAAAAATGAGTCCGAAGATCAGAAGCGTCACAAAGTTGTCGGTGCCGATGCCGAATAACGTTTTCTCGGGTGCTTCCAGGTCTATGTTGCTCTCGGGTCGCCCCGGATCGCTGCCGTTTTGGATGTTCATCTTTAAGGAGAGCTTACAGTGACGCGCCGTCAAAAATAAAAGCTTGGCACGGTTGGTGGAAACGTTTCTGCGCTTCGCAAAATCCCTTAAAGTTTTTTGGAGTCCAAGAGCGTTTGGCGTTGTATAACATTTACATTTCTGACAACTTCATAAAAATGAACGAAAGTCTCTGATAATCCCTGCGTTTGGTCTCACTGATGGCGTTCAGTCTCCAGGTGATGCTCAGGTGGAGGAGCGCGCGCTAGATGGAAGCGCGCTCTTCTGCTGGCGCAATAAAATGTTGCCTGTGCGCGCGTCACCGAGACACCAATTTCCCAGCCTTACTCACCCCATCCTCTTACACGGGAAAAGCGCGAGCTCCATGATTCAAGAGTGTTCCCACCTTCATGCACTGCTAGATAAAAAGGCAATTTGCACTAGAATTCATATGAAGGTATAATGCATTCAGCAAAGCCCCGCAGATATATGCAGTATATTCTTTATACTATCTCTGAAACAATAAAAAACACAGCACATCCACTATAAGCATTTGTTTAAAAGCAGATTGATGTTTCTTGTCCAACTAAATATACACAGTAAACATGATGTGTAATGTGAGAATATTTCTCACACACACGTCTATGATTTATGAGACTTGTGTGGACATAGATGATTTTTAAAGTGTATATTCTACCCTACAGTTAAACCTAAAGATCACAAATACCTTTTGCATTTTTATATGTGTTTAAAAGTCTGTTTACTGCTGACTGGTCCACATAATAATAATGTCTGTGTGTGCGTGTGCATGTGTGAGCGTGTGTGTACACACACATGCCTAATATAACACATATAGTATATGAGGATTGTTTATATGCATATATGTATTGCAAATAACTTATTATAGAACACAGGATCAAAAACACCATTAAAGAATTCAACAAGATGACAAAAAATGGAGAAAATATACAGAACCAGCCTCACGTATTTGAAAGTGCATCGAGGTAAACAATAAAAGCAGGAAAACTTCAGCAAATCTCTCAAAAACAGAGGAAAATTTGCATACATGTATGATGATATAAATCTCATGAGAGCTGCTAAGTTGTGTCTCCTGTTCTATTTGGGTTTTTTAATTACATCCAAATCCAAACACAAAGAAAGTTCTACATCCATTTTCTTCTTCTCATTCATCTCATTGGCGCTTCATGGCTCTTTGACAAACATTTGTTATTTAAGAAGTTGATTAAGCAGTTAGCTAAAGGCCTCTCCTCTCTGGCTGAATGCTTTGCTTTGACCCGCAGTGTGAGGCTACCAGTATTCAAAGAGGAAATTCACCTTCATTGTCCTCATGGAAACAGATATGGTTTAGGGATGTGCGATCGCTGACATGATAACCGCATCTCCAGCCTTCTCCTCGGATATTAACAGACCTCAGGAAACTATGACAACTGAATTCATAATGAAATTACTTAGGAAAGCTACGTTTTGTTTTGAATGAGAAATTGGTCTTAACCAGTGCCGAGGCTGTGTCCCAATATGAACTGATGGAAAAGCTTTTAGGACATCACTACACACTGTGAGGCAACCCAAGTGTTTTTCAGACATATGAGAGGAATTATTATGAGGTACAGCCAACACAAATCAATGCCATGTTCCTCTACAAAGTGAAAATCTCTGAAGAAAATAAGGACCGCTTTGGTAACAATTGGGTATTTAAAGGTTCGGATTGAAAAACTAAACATACAGCGATCGTGTTATTTTAGCTTTTCTTCACGGAAGCCCTGAGCATCTGACCGACAGGAAATACGTCGTAGTTTTGGCTGTTTTGCATGAGTGAAATAAAAATATAGTAATTTGATGTAACATACTTCAGGCACTCATCAATTTTCTATACACACTGAATGATTATTAGGCTGCTCTTTACAGGTTTGGATTGTTTTGAAGTCCTTCAGCCTTTTGTGCGCTGCCCCTATGAGATCCTGAGGTACTGATGTTACCATGGTGACCGGTTGCCTCTTCTCTAAGACCAAAACATTTTTTCTCTCGGTGTGAGAGACCGCGCTGGCGCTGGATCATGTTTTTCTGGGTCAGGTGAATTAAACACAATGCGGTTAAGCTTCTCACAAAGATCATTACTCAGTTAAGAATCCATTCTAATCATATGCTTATTAAAAGTGAAGAAAATTGTTACTTAGAAGGTGTCATCAGAGTTTTCAAAAGAGTAGCGGTCAGCGTGTCCGTTCCAGACCCTGGCTGGAGGCTGTTTCAGCACCACGGACAGAGTCGACGAACGCAGAGGCCCGGAACCAATGAAGTCAAGTTCTCTTGAAAGACTCATCTAATGGCTTCTAATTTGAGCCTTCAGACAGCAGAAACAAGTCTGTTCCTGTCATATTTTGACAGCTCTTACATAATGTGTGCTGAAGCATAAAGCTAATTATTAATCTTTCTTCCTCTGTTCCTTAATAGGCAAATATCTTCCTGATCATTGAAGTAGGTGTGGCTAGTTTTCAACACTGCATTGATAAAATAATGATTTGCATAGAGTCTGTTAGAATGAGGGCAAAACAAAAACCTGTTGCAGAAAAATATTCATTGAAAACGTATGGGTGGCTCATACCCACTGATATTTCATACAGTAAAACTGCAGGGTTTTTAAAATTCTGTATTGACTTTCAAATGCTTGAGCCAAACTTTTTATATAAATCTCTGAGCACAGACCCCCCACAAGTGAAGTGACGTATCTGTCAAGTAAGTTTAATCAGAATTTGTCTTCAGCCTTTAACCCATTCAGTCAGTGTGCACACATTTGAGTATTGAACACACACCTGTGACTGAGGACATCTCAGTTGTTTACTGGCAGCACTGAGAATCAAACCAGTAACCTTCTGGTTACAAGTCTGACTCTTGTAACCACTAGGCCACCAAGAGAAAATTAAACCCAATTTAAAACTATAACCTACATGCATAAATAAAACAGGCGAACATTTATTAGCTCCATAACTTTTAGCCAGTTCTAAATTACTGCCACGCTAAATAAACAGTGACAAAACACATTACTGTGTGACACTCAAATTCATTTTCATGTTGTTTTTTTGTCCACAGCAACATCTCCAGAAACGAAGGCACAACTGAAGATCTGAAGTTGAGGGTGGTAACTTCTCAGAAATCTTGGCAATGTCATTCTCCTCTGATCTGTCCTCTGCTCTGAGGACTATCTGAGGCGTATAGCTTCTCTTTTGAAGTATGTGACCTGCCGAAGCTACGTGAGAGGAGACATCAGATCAGCCAACAGAGAGATGAGTGATTGTGGTACTTCATTTGAACAGTGGAGGGGGTAAGAAAGCACCATTATTTTCTCAAGACTGCGGTCAAGAGGAGCAGAGCCTCTCGTCGGAACCACACCTACTAGAGAGAGAGAGAGAGAGAGAGCCAGAGAGAGAGAGAGAGACAGAGAGAGAGACCTAGCTCAATGGTTTGGCAACACAAATATACAGTTCTGTCACACCAATAAAGCACACATGACCTGAAACTTCACTTTAGAGAATAAGGAACAACACATAATATCTGTAAATGCATTTTTATTTTCTGTCCTGTAAAGACAAAAGTGCTGATATTCATCATAACAACATTCACCGCCTGCATCAGTTTTGCATCCTTGTGTTTCCGACATTAAGGACAGCTTGCTGCCAGTCTCAGTGTTGCTAGGCAACAACCATTGTATAACTACAGATTTAACTTTCGTTTCTGAGCTGTTTTATATTTATCTGGTGCTGTTATACCGAATATTAGCACCGATGTGTTTAATGTACCGACCCAACACTTCAAGCTCCAGCCCATTTTTCTTAATTGGACAGATTCCGATTCGGTCCTATTGGATGGATCTCAATGGAACAGCAGTGCTGTGGGTGACTCAGTCTAACATGTATTATTGGGTGAACCTGAAGAGACCTTTATCACCCTAAAAATAGTAACTGTTCATGGGGAAAACAAACGGGTTGTGTGTACACAGCTCCGGCTGCCTCTCTGCAAGGGATGAATTTCAATTGAATGTCTCGCTCACCTTCTGTAACGCAGATATGATCACCGGAACATCTATTGTGTTGCAGACAACATCCTTTTTATGACAAATTACATTATCAGCAGAATTTCATTGAAGAGTTGAACTAAAAAACAGTGTAAAGTGAGATTCTGGATTTGAAACACATTCTATTTTACTTATTTATATGCAGTTTTGTGTTTATACACCTTGTGAAACTTTGTGAAACTTGTTTTTATTGGTTACGTTTAACAAACGTACATTAAAAAATTAGAAAAGTTACACAAAGGTCATTAGAAAAGCAATTCATTGCATTACTTAAGTGGCCACATGTTCAGCAAGACTCTTGTTCAATCATATATTATGTCACCCCATATTTCTAACATAATAGACCAGAATGCGCTGCTGTGTGGCTCTGCATACAGTAACCCTGCAACAGTAAATGTTCACTGAAGAACATTGATGGAGACACGCAAGGTGACTCAAGGTCAGAAGATACGCTAATAGTTTGATGAGCCCTCTCTGTTTAATAAAAGCTTTTCCGCCTTTCAGAAGCTAAACCATTCAGAGACCCTTGTGTTCACACCATCTCAAAGAAGGACAGATTGTCTTTCTTCTGCTGGACTCAAGAACTGTTAGTCCAACACACACACACACATATATATTTGCTCCACATCAGAATTCTGTACATCTGCCTAAGTTGTGGTTCAGTTTCTCAGCTGCTGAGTGTGGCGCTATTAACACCAAGGCTGTGGGTTTGATTCCTGAGGAACACACATACTGATCAAATGTAAACCTGCAATGCACTTTAGATAAAAGCATCTGTCAGATGCGTACAGTTCTTTGGAAAAACTTTTTGGATGAGTCTCCCCACATTCGTCATACAGAACATTAACTTCTTCTTTCAGAACGATGATAAAGCATTTTTGAATGAAATGATGTCATATTATTATCGTAAGAAGATAAATGCTTCTTTTTTCATTAGACGCTGCAACAAAATTCCCATTTAAAAGAACAATAAATCAGCTATCAGCTTTTTTAAATGACACATTTTTAATTGCACAATAAAACGTTTATCATTTATATTGTGAAGGCGGCCTGCACCTTCCAGCTGACAAAATAAATCAAAGACACAATATGACGAGTGTTCCACACGCTGGTGAAATCAAAAAATCAAGGCACAGAATAACAACTGTGAAGAACAAACAGGCCTGAATTATTCCACAAAGACTCCATTGTCTGTTCAGTCTGTGGCAATGCTCAGAAAGAGATTTCAGTAAAACTATGGCACTGTAATCCAGCTCTCTGTGCCTGCATGCGTCCCATAGACACGCTAATGCTGTGCCATGTTTCACACACCCTGTTATGTGTCGCACATCTCATCTACAGAGTTTTTATCAATGTGGCCACCGGAAGGTGTTGATGTCAGACATGTCCGATGGTAACCGCACTCGCCTCGCTCCTGCATCCCCAATCTGGACTTACTGGAGTCATAATGGTCACTATTGTGAACATCCAGCCACTGAAAACACAAGAGAAGTGATTGGTTTAAAAAGCACCTGTTATTAAAGCTGCAATCTGAAACTTTTTGGATAAAAAAAATGAACAAAAATCTGTTTTTCAACCAGTACATGACAGAACGTGAGTGTTTAAAGTTTTCTTCTCAACTTACACTAATTTACAAGAGCCAGTTGCAAGAGTAAAATCTGAGTTGCCACATGGATGTCAGTCTGACTCCAACATACATAAAACAAAGTCATCTGCAATTTAATATGTCAAACAGAGATGGCGACAGAGAGGCAAACGTCACCGTCATCCGCTTACATGACCTGTTTGAAACCTCAAACAAGTTCTCTAACAGATTCTCACTGGCAGAATAAAAACATTTCCATGATGATGTTGTTCTACAACAATTCCAACTTTATGTATCTTTTTATGACAGTATATATTGCACAAAACAACAACAATAAATCAAAACTTCTGTAAACACTTTGTTCTTCAGATATTTGATCTCACTGTGCTGAGGCCTGTTCTTATTGTTCCTTCTGTCCGGGTAAACAAGCCAATGCTAATGTCCCAGTGAAGGGCCGCCAACGATTCCATCAACTCTTGGCAATGTCTCTCAATGCTGGACATAAGCATAATGATGCCATTTGTTTTATGTCACAGCAGTATCATGCCCTCCCAGTTGGCACTGCCATGCATGGGCCAGAAAAGTTCATGTTACTGCTAGATTAGTACTGAGGGCTTCTCATTTATTCTGGACATTATTTTTATGGTTATTTTATGGTATTGGCGCATATAATGGCTATATATAAATCTTGACTATATAAAATCTATATAAATCTCAGATTCAGCATTTAATGTCAAACTATTGCATATAAATATTATTAAAAGTGATATTTTAAATACTACAGTATCTTAATTAAGCTAAATAAACATTAATCAAATGAAATGACCAAATTTGTAACATTGACCATCTAAATTCTTTTGTGCAGAAGGTCAGATTTTTCTGCTTTCATTTAAGCCACAAGCTGTGTTTTGAAAACGGCGTCCACAGCACCTGAAGAGCGTGCTGTCATTAAAGCTAAAAACAGAAATAAAAAAAATCTACGGAAATTGTGAACATTCTGATTGACATTCTGATAGCGAATACTGCATTACAAACAACTGCCGTCTACAGCCACCTGACTGCAAGGAAAGAAGTTAATAAAAAATTCAATATAGCCAAAACAGGCGGCACTGAATATGTTTTCCGGGCGACTGAAGGACCCTGGATTTGATGTTTGTCATGCAGAATGATTGCATTAGCAGACCAGAGTCACCATCTGTGAGGATCAATCGTATCATCTTGTATTTCCACTTGGAGATAATGAAGTGACAATATCAGAGAAGCAGCCGTTACAGCAACACACTGTCTGTCATCCACCGGTTTCACCCTGAAACAGAAGCAACGTTTTGTTGGAAGTTCTGCTGGAAGGGCTTGTGATTTCAGGAGCTCAGAGTGCTTGTAAAATCACTCCCTGCAGCTCCGTGGGCGTCTTGATCGTGATCCGCATACTTCTCGTTGTTTTGGGCTCTCTCCCATGTTTGTGTCCCACAAGATCACATGAAGGGTTGAATTGTTTGTTCCTGTGGTCTTTCACCCCTTTCTGGTCAACAAAGCCTCTGGTCTTCATCTGCAGGGCACAAGCAGTGCATGGTGCCCACTCTCTGCATTCCTGCACTGGTCGCAGCAGTGGGAGGCTCACTGATAGCCAGTCCTCCGGCCAACAGATGAGCTTCTGTGGACCAGACACAGTGCACAAATACAACCTTCTGGCTCCATTAATAGGGACTCATAGATTGAAAAAGAGGCTGACATAGATGAATATGAATGTAAGCAAACATTTTGAAGACCCTGTTTTAAAGTTTAACATTCTCAGTTTGTGATTTCACCAGATGTTTGTGACCCGTTCTGGCAAAATGACCCACAGGCCAGAAAATTTTGTCTGATTCCAATAATTCATACATCACATACATCATTTTTTTAAATAGAGAACATAAAAATAACTCATTTTTGAGCTCATTGTAATTCAGCATTTACCAGCATGGGTCACATTTTAAATGCATACATTAAATCTTACATGCATAGATGCAGTAAACAAAAAAAACTCGCCTCTTAATGGGAAAGATACTTTATCAAATTCTACAATGTTCTATTGCCAATATAGACCCACCCAGACTCTCAGTCAACTGTCAAAAAGTAATTTATATTTAATTTATAATTTCAATGACCATTAACTAACATTACTTCATTATTTAAAGCTTTAGCAGATCATTAGTTAGAACATTATAAATTAGTCAATGGTGTTGTGAAAATAGCAAATGTTCTGCAAAGGTCCTTGGTTTAAAAACCCTGTGATTTCCATGAAATATGTACCGTACTGCATGATAGAACAAACAATCAATTAAACTCAATGATGTGTTATTCAGAGGACTGATGCTTTTTTCTGAAGTAACGTACAGTAAATGTTCATCGAAGGATTATGTTCTATCAGTGCATTCTATGGAAACCTTGCTTAGAAACCCACGCAGACAGAGTTCCTGGAAAACTCAGTCCAGGAAAGTGACAGACATATTTAAATACATTTCTATATAATAGATGCATTTACTTTATAAATGGTTTTGGTGTTTTGATTCACCTTTTGGAACCACATGGTCTATCTGAGGCCGTCTGTCTTGAGGGACCAGTACCACCGCTGTGATATCATTTCTGCCCCTGCTTTTGAGGTAACGTACATGCCTCATTATTTTTATATTATGCACGTCTGTTTGGTTATATTGCTGGTTCTGGATTTGAATGAATTTCCTATACTAATGACCTTGAGGAAAACATCTTGAGAACAAAAGAAATTGCGCCTCACGGCTGAGTGATGACAGTCCAAAGACAGCCTTCATTTACAAAACCAGAAATTTATACGTGGCTACAGATAAAAAGAGAAGCAAAACTATAAAAATGAATGGATAAATAATAATCACAACATATTTTTGTACGATACATAAAAACACTGAGGCCTTTGTTGTGTGTTCAAACTCACTGTGCAAACAACTGTTAATTGTTTCAAAAAAATGAGAGAAAACTGCATTTTAGCAGCACTTTCTCCTCAACAGACACAGATTTGTCCATGTATTCAGAAGTTTTTGTAAAAACCGTGTCAAATATCCTGCTGGGCATTACGCTCGGCGGTTGGTTAATGAATTACGAAGTCATTGAATGTGAATTAATTTAATTTGTGGATATTTTAAGATCTGAAGACAGCAGAGCAAACAGGCAAATACAAGTCACAGCGTTTATCTAGCTTCACATCTAAAGGCTCTCTTGAAGAAATCTGTGCATGACTGCTTTGAAACAAAATTTATCAATGAACAAACAGGAAGGTGTGTTCTCTCATCCCTAGCATGACATCATCAGGGTGTTACTGAAGTTTAAACTTCTGAAAAAGTTCCTTATCATGTCAATGAAAAAACACAAAGTACATGTTCACCTCAAAGACTACAAGGCTTGTAGGATGTGACATACCATAAATGTTACATCTCAATGTAAACTATTTGTATAATGCACACAAGGCATCAGGACAATGGCTTGATTGTGTCCAAAGCGGTTCTGCATAGACCTCTGGTTCTTTCTGATAGACGGGCCTTGTTGTCCTCAGCCCAAGTTGAGGCAGATGTGGACCAGAACAATAGCAGCTCCTTTTATCAGAGAGCAGGGCAGTGACACCCTCCACGGGCACCCGGGGCTCTGAAGAATGCCTGGCACCAGTCCATAACCACTGATGCTATTGCAGACCCACCTCATCTCCCATGATGCCATGCAACGGGGGGACGACACCTTCAAAGACCAGCCCTTCTTCCTTAGAAGCGCCGAAGACTATCGTGAAGCTTTGCAGAGCGTCCACAGAGCGGACTTTGGGTTGAGCAGAGAAGGCTGTCCAGACTTTAGACTCGAAGCAGATCAACATCTAGAATGGCCACTGCAAGCACTTCTGGACAAAGTCCCTTCGGACTGGGCAGGAAGAAGAGGAGCCCTGGTCTCCTGGATCAGATCGGCAAGTTCTTTGGAGGGGACAAGAAAAGAAAGGGAAAGGTGGGTCACAAATTACAGCAGATTAATTTGATGGTCTCCAAACATCATCGTGGTCATCAAGATGTGGACGCCTCTAAACATCTCACATCTAGATAAAACTATTAGTTAATCATGGTTTCTTGGCACCACACATAATTTGAACATAGTTTAAGATCAACTAGCCACTAGTTAATTGGGTTAGAGATTGATGGTTGGTGAACTAGTCAACCAACCAGCCAACCAACAAGAAGAACATGTTGTTACATGGATGTGGTCCATGACGGACACACATTTACTAACTGTCTAAATGGAGACATTCTGCTTTTGTTTTAATACACAGCTAGTTAAAAATATTACAACCTAACTCTTACCCAAACAGAAAACTTCCTGCATTTTCCCAATATAAAACAAGTAACATTTTTCAAAAGGAGGTTTTGTCAGATGTTTATCTGATTTGTCTTTTTTGGGTTCCACATTGTCCTCGATATATGGTTAAATAAACTCACAAACACACCAGATAAGCGGCCTACTAGGTTTGAAGTGTTATGGGCAGCGAATAATCTGGACATATTGTATACATCATTTGGACAGCAGCCATCTTTGGAGTGTTATTTATTGGCATGGCTATTAAACTATTATGCAAATTGACCATATGCAAGATGCTATTTTGCAGTATGCATGTTGCAAATGTAAACCAGCCATAATTTGACTTTTTTAGTACTTGTTTGGCTCCAGACACAATCTGTAAAACTCATATCCGTGCACAACTGTGGTCTGAGCTGTCGTGTGTCTTTTTTTAACTTTTTTAAACATTTAGTTTCGTGTTGCCCAGTACAGAAAGCGCCACATGCGCAGATAACGGGAGTTTCAAAACTGTTTCCTCGCGCTATTTTCTGACACTAACCAGTTTTTATTCTAACCAGAGTTTATTCACATCAAATGCGCGCAGAAATGGCAAATAAAAGCCGTAAATGACACAGTTTTTGACTGTTTGCAGGAATGTAAGTAACAGCTGTTGCGGGGATTCATTGTAATTCAATGAGCGCCTCTAGGTGGCGCTATATGTTTACGCCAGTGTTTACAAACTCTGAACTGGCGACACTGGCGACACTGGTGTTACCCAACATCGGCAGCACCACATACAAACACATACAGGTTATTTAAAAATATCATGCGGTTTATAATAGTACTTACTTATACATTAGAGGAATGTGCGCAAAAATCTCGTGCGCGTTGGAGAGTTTGACGCTAATTCTCGATTAGCGTCGTATACGCGTGACGTATTACGCAAAGATATCGATCGGATGGTTTACTTTACTTTGTGCTGCTTGTGCACTATAAAGGGTGCATGATTTTTTTTACCACACATGTATAAAAAAGGCTTAAACGTTATTGAATGTGTTGGTAAAATCATTGCGTTTGGTCCACATGATGATAGCGATGATGTGTTTGTCTAACTATGTATTTGCATGTCAAAGTAGGCGTGGCTTGAACGGAGGGTAGCTTTCCATTGGCTCTCTCTCCCTCTCTCTTTATATATATATATATATATATATATATATGTATATATAAAAATAAGTTAGATTTTCTGTATACTTTTAATGTATATTACAGCTTGGCTTTGGTCCTGAACTGTTATTGAATAATTTTTATTTATTTGAAGGGCTCATTTCGTGGTCACCTCTCCTCCTCTCCACAGAGACCCCATCACTCCTCCACCCGTCGTCGTGGAGACGTCAACCCCGTGGTGCATTTCTTCAGGAGCTTTGTAAGTATCCACGTGTGCCGGCACGGATGTCGTGAGCGATATCAAACCAACAAAGGAAAAAAAATCAATTGGCCGCAAGACACGAGAATGATGTTTTCACACCTGTTTATGGGCTTATCTTCACTGCCTGTTGGTCCCGAGAGTTTGTTTACTTTCTCGGAGCACTGAGCCATGAGAAAACACAGAGCATGCTCCAAATCCCACATCAAATTGTAGTTTAAAAAAACAAAAGCAAAAAGCAAATTCAAATGAGTCCAGACATGAGCTGCTGGTAGCGTTTGTCATGTTAGGCAGTGTTTTCCCTCAGAAATGCCACATTGTGTCTGTAGGCCACTTTCAGTCTGGATTTGCAGGCCAAGATTGTCGTCATGTTCAACACGCAGTCCGTGTTTGCTTTGCTACAACAGTCCAGACTTGTTTGTTTGTCAGACAGGCAGCTTTAACACACTTACATCACTAGTGTGAGATTCTCTGCTCTATGTTGTAAAGAATGAGTCACGCTTTGCAAATTGTTGCAGAAGAAAGTCAAAAAATCTAGTGAGAAATCGCTCAGGTTTTAGCTGTGCAGCAACAGGTGTCAATATTAGCCGTCTTTGTGTGGAGATGGATGCGTGAAAACCAAAGTTCCTGTGTTGATAACATGCTATGAGCTCAGAGCAAAGTTTTCATACATGTCACATGTTTACTTGAATTTCCTAGAAACACAAACTGAGTTCGTGGAAACCGGAGAAGTCTGGAAATGTTTTCTTATTATACCTCAAATTAAAATGGTTTTCAGGGAAACGATAATTGCACGGCCTCTCCTCAGTTCTGCTTGCATTAAAAAGATACAGTCTCTGCCTTCATTATTACATCTGAGGTCCACGGATTCCTAACTCCATCCACAGGAAGCCTCTGTAAACATTTCTCCACTTCAAAATTAAAATCTCTCTTCAAGGGCTGTTAACATGTTTGTATTTAATAAACCTCAATCTTCTAAATGAAAAGCAGTGGGTGCCGTTTGAATATTTAAAATCTTTGCTTACTTGTGATTAAAAGCCTCAATTTGTTTCTTTGAAGGTGTCCTCTCCTCGTCCCAAGTCAAGGGTAAGTCTCATGTCCTATTTTTACTGCCATGCAATCCTATAGTATGTGTGTATACATGCATATGTAGTTCTATATATGAGTACATGTATATACATGCATATGTAGAAAATGACTATTATTAACTATCATTATCCAAAGTCTTTTTGCATACTTACTGCAATAAGTAAAATCCCAGTGCATTCTGGGAAAAAAAGATGGAAACGAGGTTGAGGCATAACTGTGCTTTTTTAACATTCTGTTAGGACCTCATTACGTCTATTAACCCCCTTATGTAAATAATGCAGCATTTTCCTGGCTAATAGAATAGATTTGACCCATGAACATTTCCTGTGCCTCTCTAATCCAGCAAACAATTATAGTTTCATCTATTGAAAAAATGAATAATTCTGCATTTTTTCTTTTCATGTGCAGTGGAGAGAACTGTTGGGTCTGGTACGTCACTTGAGTTCGATGCGGTTTATGTTTACATTCACAGACATAAACAGATTTGATGGTGGCTGTTTGCCGAGTCTTCCCGTCCTGTGTTTTGTTTCTAATAGATCTGTCACATTACTGAATAATTTGTTCTCTTCGTGAATTAACTAATGCATGGCTCAGTAATGACAGCTTTCTGTGCGCCTCACGCGCTCTCTTAACCCGTTAAACGTTCCTCAGGAACGCCTGTAGGTTGAGCGTGTTCGTTTCGTTCGCAAAGCAACAGATAGATCAACATTTTAGTCTGTTTTCTAGTATGATTTTATTGAACACAAAAACTGAACCACGTTGGAACGCAGTGCAGCCAACGTCATTAAAACAAGTCTTATAAAAGAAATATCACAGCATCATAGCAGAACAAATGATGTATTTCCAAAACAGCATCTCACATGCTGTGACTCTGTCCTATCCCGTTACGCAGATACACATTTTCAATAGTTTGTAGCTGTGCTATACTGCATTAAAGAGTGATCTCATCTCAGGTACTGAAATAATACAAACGTTTTAATAGCATTCGTTATTTCACTTCTTTTCTATCCTTTCCTCCCTGTTTCTGTCCTTCCATGTGTTTTTTTTTTTGCCTTGTGCTGAGAATTTCTTTTTTGACGAAATTTCTCTTGAACCAGAGCGACTCTTTGCTTCTTGATGACTTTGAAACAGCGAGACTTTTTCTGAATCGTGGCCGGTAATGCAGTTTTCTCTCTAGGGGTCTTCAGTCCACCCCCCCACCCCCCAACCCATACTCCAGACTACCCCTCCCCTTCTGTCATTAGGGTGGAATCCATAAACCCTGATTCATTGACTCACCAGCGCCCCCTGTGTCTTAACTGCATGTTGTTTAACTCCACAGGCTCCAAAACGTTGAAGTTTATGTAAAAAGCAGATGCGCAGCATTAGATGTCTTTGGGCATGAATAAATGAAAATTATGCAAACTAGACTTTTTTTATTTAGTTTTGTGCACATAGAGAAAGATATAAAAGGATATTTCATCCCTAAAATGTTTTTTGCATCATTTACTCACTCACATTCATCCAAAACAATGACAACTTTTACATCTGTGGAACACGAAGGAAGATACTAAGAAAAATGTGTTTGTGAGAAAAATGTGTGTCCAAAAAAAGTGTGTGGACATACTTCAATATCTTCTTCTGCGTTCCTCAGAAACAAAAAAGTCACACAGGTTTGGAATCACATGGGGTTGAGTAAATGATGGAAAATTCAATTGTGGGTGAACTACCCCTTTAACAGACCAAAAATCCCATTGTGATGCTGCACATTTGCTGTGTCCTATATTGATCTGTTTCTGTACTAAGTGATGTTGCACATATAACATCTGTGGCGCTGTATTGTAACTAGTGTTTCTTTTGAATTAAGAATTACATCTCTGTAAATTCTGGTGCATAAATACTTTTGAAGCAAATTCGAATGACAAATACAAACACAATCAAATTTAAAAGTAATTTGGCTTCATAATAAATCATTATTCAAATGAATTCAGAAAGTTGAAAGTTCTCAGCGCTGGGCTGGTAGCCGTTCTGTCATCATGAACCTTGTCTTCCAGGGTTCCTCGTCACCGAGCGGCTCGGAGAACGTTAGGTCCCCGCGCAGACGCAGAAGACAACAGAACACACTCTCCAGAATCTTCAACCTGGTGAGCCTGAGAGCAGAAACAAAAACAGAGAGGGGCGGAGTGAGACGTTACGTTATTTTAATGTTGTCGTAGATGTTTTTAAAGCTGCATTCTGTGGTTTTGGGGTTAAATTGATCAAACATCAGTTCATCAGTTAGAGCAAGTACATCAACACAAGCTGATTCCCAACAGTAAGTTTATAAAAATATGAGTTGGACGTTGAGGGAAATGTCTCTGTGAACTGAACGAAAATCTGGCTCGGTCCAGTTACTGAAGATGGGGCAGCGTTTGAAACTTGTTCTTACAGCAGTTGTTTAGAATTTAATCTGGTCATCTAAATAACTGAAGCAAGCTGCAATTATAGGTTTTAAACAGAGATGGCAGTAGAGAGGCAACAGTTACAGACTGAAGCGTTAACATTAGTTTTATAGTCTAATAGTTTCTGATAATTTTAAAGGAGCTGTTACATGTTTGAGCCTCAGTAATTGTTGTTACGGAAATTGATTTTCTTTATATAATTTGGACTTTTTTTAAATGTTTTTTTAATGTTAAATGGCTTAATAATAACCCATTTTATCCTGAAAACCACAAAAACTTGCCATTTAAAGGCATTAACCAGCAATACTGGCCTTGATCTTTGTGTTTAAATGGTGAAAATTGTGGTTTCCCAAAAATGTGCTCATCTCCAGACCTCTGAGTTAGACTTTTTATCACAGTATAGCGTACAAGATTTAAAAAAAACTATTTCAAGCAGATTTTTTTCATCAAGCAATTACTTTTGATTGATGTTCTCTTATGCAAATGCCTAAAAAAGAGGAATTTCAACCTTAAGCGACAATTAAAGCTATTAAACATGTTTGTTAAAAGCATAGAGCATAAATTATATTTAGAAACCATCCACAAAAATAATAAGGACACAAAGTGCCTCTGCTGGTAAAAACCAACATTATCTGCTACTGACCACAGTAATGACACCTGTACTGTGCAGTTTTTAGTACCCAAAGAGGGTCTTTCATTCACTGAAGGGCCTCAAATCAATATTTATGTTGTTTCATAAAAAAAGCCGGTCCCACCTGTATCAATTTTGTCTTGAAAGTTGAGTCTCATCTCGTGCCCTAACCTTGAGAGACTCGTAACATTAGCTTGTGAAAATGTTTCCAGGTGCTGAAATTAACTATTCAGTCTTTCTACTTTATAAGTTTCTCAATGAGATTTGATTTTCAATGGATTAGGAAACATCACATGCTACTTAAAGCAACTGTGATTTCTGATTGAATTTAATTCAAACTGTGATTAGGCTCCTAATATGTATTTAAATGTTCAGATTTGCACGCGTGTTGTGCAAGTGGCATTTCCCAACGCAGCTCTGGTTACTTTAAAAATCACATAAGAAAAAATCACAATTATCTGTTTAATCTCTGATTCAATTTATAGCTCTCAGATATCACTGATGGTCTCATTTGTGTTTGTGTGCAAAAACAAAACACAAGAGATTTCAATGGAGTGACCTCTAAACTGCTTGGGTGTTAACATCCAAGCACCTGATGCACTTATTTAGCTTAAATCATTTGCTACCTCATCTGTCTAATTTGTTTTCCTCCCTTTTCCACTTTTCACTTGACAATCTCTGCTGGAAAGACGACACAATCAAATCAAGCGTTTCACTCCCGTTGTGTTGTAGTAATAGACTGTTGAACGCACAGATCACTCTTTGTGGAATGTAGCATAGCTTGTCAATGCTAGTCATTTTCCTACAGAAGAACCAACATGATGTCATTTCTGCCTTTAAATGCTTTCGTTGACATTGAGCGAAGAACCAAATGTTCATTCTCAACCAACAGTATCTGAAGACTGCTGGCACCCGTGTGCTATTTCTGTGCAAGCTTCTGCATTTATTCATTCATAATACATGTGAGAACTAACGCTGATTTTGAACTCTGCATATTATGTATCCAAGCCACACCAACCTTGAGAAGGTTTCATGCAGCGCTGTTGATTTGATCTGATGTTTTTTCTCCAACCTCAGGGAGAAAGCAGATCTCGTTCTCCACCCAAACGCTGGAGCACCATCTTCTGAGCCCGTCTCCGACCAGAAAAACACCAAGAAGGAAGAGCGTGAGACAGATGAAGAGAGAAAACCAGAGAGGAAGGATCTCTGTCCTGTAGATTCACAATTTGCAGCGAGTTTAACAGACTAACACTGGCCATCTTCGCTTTCTAGATAGAGATACAATCCAAGTATCTGTTGTTACGTGCCTGAAGGGTTTCATAAACACGTGTCAAACGTTTGTGTGTAAAACAGCCAATAATTGTCAGGTGATTTTAAACCCCAAGCAATCCAGATTAACCAGACTGTGTGACCACTATTAGCCTTATTCCTCAGAAAACACATTTCTCTGTGATTGCATAACAATGACCAGATAGTTTGAGCCTTTAAACATAAAGTGATTTTCAAGTAGAAGATAATGGCCATCAAACCAAACTATTTTAGCTTTTAAAAATACAGCTGTTTGGTCAACCTCAGCTGTAGATCTCGTCTCTTACACAACAGTTTGCATGAGTGATTTTCTTTGGGTCAATGTTTAGCCTCATCGATGTGCCGTGTGCTCGTGAATGTTCATGTCCGTTTATGTCGCCGTGTTGTTAGATATTAGTTATTTCCTTTGATTGAGAAATGTTGTATATATGATTCTTTATTGTGTTTTGAGCAATATATAAAATGACCAGTTAACACATCAGTATATCTACATAATACTAAGTTTGATTTATTTGAAACAATTATTTAGCACAATATATAATGATTAAAGACTAAAAACACAAGTTTGTGGACTAGGGGACTAGATTCTAAGCAGCTTACATGCAGTTTAGACTGTTTGCCCTCAGGTGTTGCACTGAAGTACGTGTGTTAAAACTGCTTGTATATGTTGTCTGCGTTAAATGTGCATTTTTTGTTATTTTAGAAAGGGTTTCGTGTAATTAGGGACAGAATTCATGTTTAAATGAAATAAACAGACGTGCAGAAATCTAGGTAACAAAAAACGGTAACAAATGGTACAAAACCGGTGCGAGGGGAAAGAAAACTGAAAGTGTAAGACAGAAATTAAGAAATGAGAACCAGGGTGAGATTTTTGAAAGAGGCAGGTGGAGTTTGTTTAGCTGATTTGTACGGTATGTTATTCTGTAATGTGTCTTAATACTGTTCATTGTTCCATGTCTCATAGATTATTCCTGTATGTACTGTTGATAAAACAGTGCTGAATAAACATTAGGTCAAATTTCTCTCCCTGTCAGCGCTGGATTTGTCTCAGATATGGTGCTACATTTGATATAATGCATGAGGTATTCTGAAGTGGCCAGATGTTTTAATGTAACGTCTTTAACTCCCTCATTTATAAAGTAACGTAAAATAAAGACTCAGAAATATATGCAGTTTGTGTTTCATTGTGCCTCTGTTTGTTCTCTTGGGTTCTCAAAAGATTGGGTTCTAAAAATCCCACTGCGGAACTGAACAAATGAACATAAAGTCAATATACCCTCATTAACAAAAAGGTGGTCAAACTCTTACTACTTGCAAGATCAGTCGGTTTTGAAAACAGACCCCAGTTAGATCATTCTAATGTATTTCAGTTGTATTTCTAATCACATTCATTCTGGCAATTAAAGAGATTCGCTCGGCAATGAATGTGTGCCAAAAAATACATGGAGTGACCTTTGCGCGCTGTGCCAAATCTGTTTAATAGTGAATGAGCCCGATAGATACTTGGTTCGTAATGTCCTCAAAAGTAGTCCCTCAAAAGGTCACTGAAAAGGCCTCTTAAAGGTTTCAAGAATACTTTATCCTTGAGGCAAACATCTGCTCACTGTGAAAAATATGATTCGTCTGATCAAGATGGACTGGATGGGCTGCAGATTTAATGTTTCTGTGAGTATTAAGGCATTGTTAACAAAAGCAATGAACAAACTAGACAAACACGTGTGGGTGTCGCATTGTGTTTTATTTAAGCATATCTGTGACCTAAACAGCTTTAACAGTCCATCCAAGAACAACAGATATCAAAATGACGGCACCTTTGGTATAATTGCATGACCTTTTGATGGATCACACTATAGTTCAAACATGCTCTCCAGAGCTGATGGGCTTCCAAATGGACTTTTCATAGATCCGTGACGCAGCCTTTGAACGCGCTCCACATCCCCGACGCACTCCAACATACTTTCTCCAGGAGCAAATAATGCCAGGAACACTTGTATGATGGGCAGAGAGGAATGAGGTTTTTCACTGGACGCTTTGAAGGGTGTTTGATGTGTTCTCCGAATATCTGCGCAGATGAACGCGCACGTCACTCCATTATTCCGCATGTTCCCGGAACATGGCAACAGGTGTTTGCCCACATTATAATGAAACACTGCCCTCCGTTGGTTACATTGTAAAGTGCATTTCGATAGAGGGTTAGACCTTCACTGCTGCTTAGTATGATAGTATGTATAAGTTCCGATCGGGGTATAAAAGCACGAAAACGCCTAACCGATACTACATGTGCGCAATGGCTCTCCGTGGCGCATGTGAACGCTGGGTGTCGTGGCTGTGGTCAGGCAGTAGAGGGCATCCGCGAGTCTGTAAGAAAAATATGAGGCAGGTTTGTGTCAAAATTCAGGTCAGTGTCTTAAAAATCCATTTTAATCCGGTGATTCAGCTATTGATGTCTGTCTGTCTGTCCTTCTGTCTGTCTGACTCTCTGTAACTCTTACTCTCTATCTGTTTATCCACATGATCTATTTATTTACATGGTGTATCATCTATCTATCTATCTATCTATCTATCTATCTATCTATCTATCTATCTATCTATCTATCTATCTATCTATCTATCTATCTATCTATCTATCTATCTA
>JBAJNP010000744.1:15187-43411 GCA_036877545.1 Yasuhikotakia modesta | reverse complement strand
ATCTATCTATCTATCTATCTAGTCTGTCCTTCTGTCTGTCTAACTCTCTGTAACTCTTACTCTCTATCTGTTTATCTACATGATCTATTTATTTACATGGTGATGTGTATCTATCCATCCATCCATCCATCCATCCATCCATCCAACTATCTATCTATCTATCTATCTATCTATCTATCTATCTATCTATCTATCTATCTATCTATCTATCTATCTATCTATCTAGTCTGTCCTTCTGTCTGTCTAACTCTCTGTAACTCTTACTCTCTATCTGTTTATCTACATGATCTATTTATTTACATGGTGACATGATCTATCTATCTATCTATCTATCTATCTATCTTGTCTGTCTGTCTGTCTGTCTGTCCGCATGCAGAGAGGCAGATGTGAACAGTCACTGCAGAGGGAGACTGGCGGAGGTTTTCTCCTCTCAGGATTGCTGATAGCGGTGAGGATCTGTCGCAGGGTGGGGGAAACTGTTGTCATGACACATCTCTCCCTGGTGGAGGAGGGGTTAAGCATCGAGGGATTTCCACCCAAGCAAGACTCCACACCAGCCCGACCATCTGCCCGCACCCCTGCTATTCCTCTCATCTCTCCCTCCCTTTTCTCATCCATCTTCCATTCATACCAGTTATTAGGTCAGTGTGGTGTATCGTGAGCGCATTACGCACGTAACGCGTTCCGAAACGTTACATGCACGTTACCTTGAACCCTTGCTGTGCTTTCCTTCGGTCTTCGGGTGTGTGAAAGACCGTAGGGATGGAAACAAGGTCACGTTCATGTGCTGTAAATGTGCGTTTGTGATGCGGTTGCGGCAATAAAAACCATTTGATCCGCTGTTGCGCTGCGGCTCTCCAGCGCCGGTCACCTGGAGCTTGGCTGCGTGTCGCTGCCTACCCAAGGTGTACAACACTATTATTGCCCAAACGCAAATAAAACCAGGTAACCTCACAGCTGTTGTACAGAGCGAGGAACAAAGCTGTCAGAACGAATGGCAGAACGAATCTATCAGCCATTATTAAGCAGAGCCACGACAAGGAAACACAAATCTCTTTATTCTCTTTTTATGCTGTTTTAATAGAGTCTATCTCCTATCCCAAAACTAATTACAGGTACAAAGAGACACTGTCAGATGAAAGCACCTATGCTTTGATGGATGATGAGAGGCAAAATAAATGCGATTTGTGCAGTAATGGACAGGGGAACACATTTTGCAGTATCTGTTGAAGCTCGCTGAGGAGTGTCAGAGCATTTTAAAGCAACATGGTGGAGTCAAGGAGCCCGGCTACCAACACAAAGGCTGAAGGTTCAATTACAGCTGGGAGAGGCCCTGGAGAGTCACCGAAATCATCTTCTTGCTCTATGCCCTTGAGCAAGGCCCTTATCCCTAAGTTGCTCCAGGGGGAATATCCTGGCTTTCAGCACACAGAAAATGGCTTTGGACGGAAGGTGTATTCTGAAAGTAAATAACACAAAGACAGTTTCAATGTTACCGTAACTTCAGTTGTAAACATTTTGGTGAGATTTAGAGAACTGTTCTACTGCACAATTTCTTGAGTTCCCTTTTTATTAAAACTATCCTTCTCAGTTCCTCGGTTTGTAGAAAATTGTGTTGGATGGAGGGTTTATTGTTATCGCAACCCCATCTGTAAACCTAGATGATGTTTTAAATGGTCTAAAACCCAGAATTTCTTCTTTTTCTCTTCTTTTTTCCAATTCTTTTGCATTTAAATCATTTTTGCTCTCATTGTGTAGAAAATCTCTTCAGATGGAAAGTAAATGATCAGAGAACATCCATGAACATGTAAGGTTCCCATGTTCCTCAGATGTTCTGGTGAGATTAGAGTAGAACAATTTCCAGAACTTTAAATGTTTTACTTTTAGTTTTTTGTTTAAGTGATGTTCCTCAATGAATCTGCTTAAACGAACCTACAGAAAAGCAGACAAACGTTTCAAAGCTGAAACAGCAGCAGGAGCCATTTGTAAACATAACATCTAAGCGAGGATCCGCACAGAACTTGATTGTCCCAAGATTCAATTCCAGTTTGCCTCTTTTTGTCTGAATAGATTAGTCGCCAGGTCAAAGTTTGGTACTGCACCTCTACCCTCCCCCTTTCATGAAATATTCACCACGCTCCGCTGTTGTCAAAGCAACAGGCCTGACACTGCAAATCACAAAACAAGGGATTGAAACAGAGGGGTTAACTATAACAACACGTTTTACCATCAAGAAACTGAAATGCATGAGCTCAGCTGACCTATTTTTAGACTTCCTTTTCCTGCAACATTCTAAACATACCATTTGATACAGCTTTAAACTAGCATGTGTGTAACACAACCATTTGATACAGCTTTAAACTAGCATGTGTGTAACACAACCATTTGATACAGCTTTAAACTAGCATGCGTGTGTGTAGCAAAACCATTTCATTTAGCTTCTAACTAGCATGTTCGTACAAAACAACCAATGTTACTGATTCTTTATCTCCTAAATATAAAGTAGACACTTCCTGTTTTACTTCAGTGCCAAGAACACACTAAAGTTCAAAAGTTTTAAAACACCGGACTGAAATGTTTCTCATAAACTTCTAAATCTAAAGCTGTTAGCTTAAATGTTTGAAATGTTTCTATAAAAAATTACAATTCTGCCATGTTTATATCTGCAATTAGAAAAGTACAATTTTATTTTAATAAAGGTTTTGAAATGATGATTTGAATCAAATAATGTCTGCTTAGAATAGATGAGAACTCCTCAATACTGTTTATAAAGTATCTTAAGGTGACGACTTAAGAAACTAGATGATTAAATGGCAAGAAAACATTTTGCAATTTCTGGGCAACTGATGACATGTCAAAATATAATTTTATTTATATTTTGGAGTTTATTTTCCGGGTGTGTATGTAAGAATGTGAAGAGTACTGTCAGGGCATTTCCTCACAAATACACACACAGTTATAAAGGGTCAAGTTTGATTAAAGTTGTTTTGTTCTCTGTAAACTTCACAGCTGGAGGTGGAACAGGAAAAAGATTCTACATTTACGATGGAGCTGGTGAACTTTGACCCGCTGGAGGAAAATTCACATGCGCCCTCCCCCAACTTCTACAAACTTACTCCAGAGTCAAAATTGTTCCACTTCACTGCTGCGAGAAACGGCAGGTTGTTGCTTTCCAACAATTTCACATTTCTATGCAGATTTGAAATCACACATTAAGTTAAAACCACCATAATCATGCAGTTTGGAGCCGAGCACCTCTCAAAAAACCAAAAGCCCTCTGCTAAAAGCATTAGGAGAAATAAATAGTTGTTCTAAAGGACAAAGTGTGTCTGCTATGCAAATACACTGGTGGAGAATGAAATAGGTTGCACACGGTTATTGTGAATGAATGTTTCATTTTAATATTGTAAACGACGCAATAATTCGGACGCAAACACATAAGCCAGACTGAAGGATAACACGTCTTTTCATGCTTCTGTTAGTAACTGAATATTTTATTTGTCACAGAGCTTTATTGTGTTTCACGTGATAATTTATACTCATCCTGGTGTCCCGACTCCTGGTTTTGTGTGTCTGAGAAGAATTGTCTGGTGAAAGAGTTCAGATCTTTCCCCTCCCCCACAGCCAAAAAATCCATCCAGTCTCACTTCATCTCAAAAACAAACCCTTAAAAGAGTGGCCCCAGCTAACAGGGAACGTTCTCAGAACGTTGGCTAACATTCTCCAAAAGTTCTCCAAAAGTTCTCAACGTTCTTCCAGTAATGTTAGTGGAATGTTTTTCTAACAGCGCAGACCATATATCATTATGTTAAGTTGTTAGTGGAACGTTTTGAAAACATAATTACATAATGTCAACACAACATCTAAAAAACTAGCCATGTTGTTACCTGCAGTTGGGGCAGTACTAGACACCGCAAACCAAATCTAACGTTACCACAACACTTGCTGAGCAACCGCACAAGACGACTGTCAAGGAAATAAAAGTTAGAAAATCTAGCATTCATAGCCGAGCAGCTGGACTTCTGGATAATTGTTGGAGCAGGTTGATTAATGATCAGAGCAGTAGGCCAGAGGTAGTGAGGCTGCTGGGTAATGACAGGGTGAGTCTGGGATTAAATATGAGATGGGTAAATGGAGATGAGGGAGTCAGATTGCATGTCTTTTCAGATGCTCTGCTCATACAGGAGTATTGTGAGAGGGGAGGAGAGGGGAGCGCTGGGGCCCAGCGGCAGCCACAAGCGACAGCTGTCACAGCCGCTGGTGAGAGGCGCTAATGACCGCTGTTCACATAGGTGCCCCAGCCAAACAACTACCGCATTATCAGCCTTTAAAGTTATGTAACAAAAGACAGAAATGACACAATGCTGAAAAATGGTTGAATAAATGTGTTGAATAATAAATAAATTGTGGATGTGTATAAATGTGAAGATGCTTTATTGAGGGAAAGTGTCTTCATGCATAGTTTAAACACATGTTACCTGTTAAACAACAACAGAAACGACCATAATGCCATTGGATAAAACTATAGAAACAACAAGATTCACTTTTTTAACAAATGCATTTATTTACTTTTATCAAAATCACAAATTGTCGATGGTTAATTTATCAATATGTGTTTTATAGCCAGCAAACACGGATTCAGTCGTTATGAATCACCCAACGAGAGACTCCGCATCACCCAACTTTATGCTGAACAAACAATAGTGAATGGAGGAGGGAGGAACCATTGGCGCTCCAGGTGTCGCACCAAACGCACGGGGCACCTCGCTGTCGATCCGCCTCAATCCGAATCAACGTCGGTCGGTGTCATCGGACCGGTTCCCTCGTCTGCTAACCCAGCACACCTCGGGCTGGACCGCGATATCAAGTCGTGTAGAAACTGCGGATGCCACTCAGATTGTTTGTTTGCCATCATCGCCGAGTGTCACCTTGCGTTTGTACCGCGCAACTTCATTACGTCATTTTCACGCTCCAAGGTAAGTTTGGCGATGAAACGACGAATCGGATCCAATCGATGATTAAAACCCAAAAGGATTCATCGCAGGTCTTAGTTGTTGTTCGCCCAGTTTGAGGAAGAATCGGCCGGTTTCGCGTCGGCTCGTGGTCGTGATGCCAAAGGTATCATTTCAGCGTAAAACACAGACGGGATTAAGACTAGAGATCAATTCACTTTAAACGAGTGTCGAGGGTTGAACGATCGCGGTCTGTGCCACAGTAGCGCACGTAACGCTCATGCAACCTCTGCCGTAACCTATTCCGTTTGTTCACGCGTTATTTTTAGAAAGTTTCTCTTTTGAAGAGCTTCAACTATATTGCACCGTTTTGATCCGGTTATCAGGATGGCACGTAGATTTGTGCTGTGAAGTTTGGACGTGGGTTTATTTGCTGGGAACTTTTGGACGTGGAGGGCAAATGCATTTCCCTGAATATCCCGCATGGGTAGGATTAGGTCGCATTTTTGCGCAAATCCGTCGCCAAACGCTTTTATACTCGCTCCACGTTGTTTACAAATGGTCTTAAAGTTTAAGAGAAAGATGCGTGTAAATGCGTGATTTACGTTTTGATCGTATTACTTTAGCAGGTCATTCTTAAAGCAGGCGGTCTGTCTGTTTTGCATTTAAAGCAATAAACTTGTTGATGCATTGATGCAGAACGGCGAAGGATCCATCACTGAAAACCAATTATTTTATAGGGAAAAACATCCCATTCAGTGGCCGGCATCACATTAGGTTATCAGTTTTCTTCCATCGGCCTATTGATTTTTCTTTACATGATTACTTATGTTTTTCCAAAAGCATCTATTATAAATGTATTTTGTCTTTTCTGTACAACACAATAGCGGTCAGGGCTTCGGATGGTCTTAAATCTAACCCCAGTGTTACTTTGAGAGATAATACAGTTTCAGGGCGGGGCTTGTGTGCTTTACTTTTTTGTTTTGTTGGTTTTTTCCCCTTCCCCTCTTTCTGAAAGCTTGTCCGATGCTTGTCAGTTTGCATTTAACTTGCCATTATCAGGACTCAAAGCCCTGCGCAGAGGGCGACTGGCTGCGATTTACAGGGAATTTTGGGATAACGGTCCTGTTGAATTGGGATCCTCACGATACGGGGTAACGCATAAGGAAAACGTGAATTAAGCATTTGCAGAAGTAAATCATTTTGCTTTCTTAAAGCACAATTTTTTTTTTAAAGAAGATACACCTAAATAAAGATGGTAAGACGGCGTTATGTTGTTTGTAAACACTAACCGCATGTTAGTGACAGTAAGGTAGAAGTTTGCGTTAAGTTTGCGTTAAGTTTGCGTGAAGTTTGCGTGAAGTTTGCGTGAAGTTTGCGTCCAGACATCAGTGCAAAATAATTTTCTTTGTTCAGAAACGAGCTGCTGAACTTTAAACAGCGATGAAGAGGCGGAGGAGGGTGTTTGGTGAATGTATTATCATAGCTGTCACAACGCCAAGGAACATCTGCACTTACTCTCATGCGAACCGAACTTGCGCGTAATAGTCAAATAACTGGACTGAAGTTTTGTGGCATCGGACACGTGAAGTATCGGTAGAGCTGCGGGTTAAGTTGCGTTATGAGCCGAACGGTGGAGGTTCGAGGCTTCTCTGATGACGTCAGCACACTGGTTAATGCCCCCTCGCTTTGTGATGGGGGGTCTGTTTGTGACCAACATGACTTTGGATGGGATGTTTTGTCCCTTTGTCTTACTGTGTGTGTGTTTCTGTCAGCTCTGCTGTTTGAGATTTGTGTATTTGTAAGTTTAATAGTGGCCTCTGGTTTATGTGTGTAGATTCAATACGTGTTTAGTCAGTAGATTTCTGCTTTGTGTAACATCTAAATACAGTCGTTTTAGGTCTAAAACGTAATGTGACATGAAGTTAAGCCGACCAAAGTTGGCTTTAAGGGTCCTGATATTGAAGAAATATCTTCTATCTAAACGTTTTTACAGAAAAATACTGAAAAATAATTCATTATAGAATAACACACCTCAAAGTAACATCTGCACATATTTAGAAAGTAACAAAAAGTTTTACTTTTAGAAAGTGTGACTGGCAGGAAGCAGGCATGGGTTAATGGTGTAGGTGACACTGAAGGGTACAGATACTATGTGTTTTGTGAGATAAAGACACACCTTTCATAGGATATTTGCATGGGCTGTAGCTACACTCACTCACTTCCCTTTTGTGTGCAGCTGTTTGCTTGACTTTGTGAAGTCTCAATGAAGCAAGTTGTTTACGTGACTTCGGTGTGCATGCTACACACCTTTTGACAACATGACTCAAACTCCGTCTACTTTTAGGAATAAGTGAGTGGGTGTCGTACAACTCTTGTGAGTTGGGAAAAGACTTAAGTGGTTTGATTTATGGCTTATATTTTTGTCGTTTTCATTGTAGCTGTTGTGGATCTTAAGTTTGGCCATTTAAACGCTGTGAAATGTTTTTGTCTTTAAGTTACTGTATTGCATAAATGAGAGTGAAAGTTTAAACATTAAAGTTTGATAAAGCCTGTTTAGAGTGTTTACACATCTGACAGATTATTTTATTCAGAGCGGTTTGTGTGTTTTATGTATATGTTTTATCAGTTTGTATTTTCCCACACTGAGCTACAGACAAACTCACAAATATCTGGGTCACATGCAGCTATTTTGTCATATAATATGTCTACAGAACAAATAACATGGATACTGTATTTTTGTGCTGTAGTTTCCGCTTATGTTTACATTTTCTCTAAGGACCTCATTTTGCAAAATGCCCCTCTGTCGCCGGAGCGTTTTCTCGATCCGTCCGTGCCTTTTGAAGTTTATGGCTTGAACTTGTGCTGACCTTGTGAAGTTGACCCTGTGTGTCCCCTCGACATTCTGCCAGGACTTAACAAGCGTTTTCAGTCCTCCTGCAACCCCTAATAGCTCAGGATCGGCTAGCTAGAGGAAGGGACCATTAACATTATCAGTGCCTCTGAGTACAGGCAGTGGGGAGGCAAAACAATACGCACAAGGGTGCCATTGTGAAGAATCAGCAGTAGATTACTGGAATTCTTTTTTCCCGTGGTCTGAATAAGCTTGTAGTTCCCCCATCTGGACACAAAAAGCTTACATTTGCAACTTTAATATTTTAATGCCCTTGTTCCATTGGAGCAATTTAAGACTTGCTTAGCCATTAGCGTCATTTGCGCTTTGGTGCAGGCCATGGCGAACGCAAGACCGTTTGGTGAAGTTTGTGCCGAAATGTTTAGTGATGTAATTTAACAAATGTTTAGCATGTAATTTTAATTATAATTGAGTAATTGTGTATGTGATGTCATAATCCAGTTGTGTTTTTTAGCACATCGCATTTATATTAGCACGACTATTAAATGTTTCATTGTTGCATCACTGCCGCTCATTAAATCAAAACACACAAACGCCTTCATCGGAGACGTGGATGGAATTTCTGGTCACGCTTGTCGTCAACCGAGGGGCAGTTTTACCTGTTTTGAAATCATTTGAATAACGGTCAGATTGATAAACAGCTGACTGCAGTGTATTCAGAACAATAACCAGGAAAACGGGTTCAAGCACACACACACACACACACACACACACACACACACTACTTTAGTTCCAAAGGGTCCAAAATCCCATGACAAGAGGGCAAGTACCATTAATCACCATAGCAGCAATAATCATGACAAGTATCTACACAATAGTTTTATCTCTGCGTGGGGTTTGATGTATCTTTAGTATAAATTGTGGGTGGAAGAAAGGGTGGAATTCTGTTTTTAAAGTTAGCCTGCTATTGCTAGCCTACCCTCCCTTTAAGGCCAGTAAACACGTGTTAAGTATTACAGCGCTGGTGATCTTGACCGCATTAACTGCAAACTAACTGAGTTGCCAAGAACTGCTCACTTGTTTTGCTTATTGACGTGCTCCTTAAAGACACACACACACGAGTGTAAGTTGTGTCTTGACTGCTTCTCGCGGTCATCTGATTTAAAGCTGGCACCACGGCCGAATAGCTCTGCCACGCGTGGTCAACATGTGGGCGCTAATCCTGCTATCAGGGTAATCTGCTCAGCCCACCAATCAATAGAGAGCCGCCCAACCACCCCATCAGACCCTGTAACAGGCAAAATTAGGGCTAAAGAAAAATGATTTAATCAGTAGGATTAGGTGCAGCTGAGGGGGAGGAGAGACGCCGCATGAAGAATTTAATTCGCTGAGTTAAGACGTCCAGGTTAGGATGGAACAGATGTCTGCCTAAATTGCTTGATATTTATTTAATTATATACCTATTTGTGTTTTGGTTTGTTTTGTGATTAGGCTGTTAATGGTGGGAGTTACGCAGCGAGCGCAAACAGCGGCCCCGAAAAGAATTAGGGGCGCTTATGCCACGCGCTTCAAAGGGTCTGAGGGTGAATTCAAAGTAAAATAAAGATCAGACCAAGTGACGGGTTTTTAGAAAGATAACGGAAGCCAAACCCTCGCAAAGTTTCTGAGCATAAATGTGTGGATTATTTGGGCGGTTTATTGTTGTAAGACATGGTGGAACGTGAACAGCACCTGTGGTGTGTTTGCTAGGACAGGTGGCCGGTTTATTTCAGGCAAAATGATCAAAGCAAACGAAACCATTAATTCAGTTTTTGTTTACGGCTGTGGTTCTGAACTCTCTGTGTCTGATTTTTAAAAGAAAATAGTTCTTGTATTATGCAATATACAATTGATGTATTTACCCAAAGGACGTTCTGTCTTGACTAATCCAGAGTCTATTCAAATGATAGCAAATTACCCTCAATCTACTAATGATGACTAATAATTTTCATGCGTAGAATAATTGCATAATTTTCATATAGAGGCGTGTGATGCCACAGCAAAAACATTTTAAATGTCATTAATGTAAACTCCCCATTTGTATAATTGCTAATGTTTTGTAAAAAAAATTTAATTGTAAATATGCAGAAAGGGTTTTTTTTATGAGGGTTAGGTTATATTGTTTGTGATTATTTTGTGATTCTTGCGATTGTTTGTGACTGATATCTACCCGATTTAGGTAGATAAGTAAATTGTGTGTGTGTGTGTGTGTGTGTGTGCGCTGGGCAGCATAATGCCAGTGTCTAGTGGAGGGCTTGGCACATGGTTGAGCTGGCAACAGTGGGCACAGAGAGAGAGAGAGAGAGAGAGAAAGAGAGAAAAAGAGAAAGAGAGAGAGCTAAGCAGGACACAGCTTTGGCACTAGAGAGCACAACAAGTGATGGCAGTGTGTGTCTTCCTGTCAAACGTTCCAACAGGAACAGGTTGGTACTGTATACTGCACACATCAGTGTTTTGGGCATGACCTCACTGTCACCATCGTCCAGAATCTAGTTTTTATCTTTGCGTTTGTGATCTTCCACAATCGATCGTACCGGTTCAGATCCAGACCAAATTAAACCATGTGGACCTACGTAAATGTATGTGATATTTGATTTGGAAATCCAGGATCGCTCTGTGTTTAAGTCGAACAAATGTTCCATTTGAGATTGTGAAACGAGTCATTGTTGTTAATATCTGAACGCCACACAAACAGCTCCACCCTCAGGCATAAATAAACCTGCCCCTTTTCTCTTGAATTGGTCAAATAAACCACCCAGCCTGACTGACTGAGGCTTAGCAAAACAATTTCAATAAAAGTAGGTGGTAGTTTGTTGTGTTTCTGGCTTTGAGTCTCTGTAACATCTTTGTAAACTGGATAAAAGAGTTTCTGCAATCTGTAGTTTAGTTTAAACTTAAAATAGTTTTGATTCAGTTGTTTGCTGTCTTGTATCTGTGTCAGACCACCATAGACACCCACAGAGTTTCACCAGAAACCCCTCAATTTCAGTGTTTTCTCTTATACAGATCATAGGCAAATGTCTACTACCATATGCTATAGTGTCCTATATTATTCTATGTTGTCATATACTATACTATACTGTCTTATACTATACCATACTGTCCTCTGCTATACTGTCCTCTGCTATAATGTCCTATACTGCAGACTATATGCTGTATTCTAGCAGTTGCTATTTAAAGCTTCAGTGTTAGTCAGTAAGACCTTATCAGAGGTTGTTCGAGTGACTAAAGCATTTGTATGCGAGTATCACATTCTTAGTTCACTGATCTGATTTCAAGAATTCTGTCGTTGCATCTGCTCTGCTCTTCTGCAGTGCACCTCTCTGTATTTTAGAAACTTGCTAATAATGTCTTGTCTCTCTGGAGATGTCCCTGTTGTGCCTTTTTCCTGTGGACTGATTGCATGTGGATTTCAGCTAATTGGATCCCATGGATGTCAAGGCCTGGCAGCTGTAAATTATTCAGCGTCTGATTTGTCTGTAAAACAACATGCCGAAAAGCACAAGCCTGTATTTCTTCATTTCTGTCTGTTGCGGCAAAGAGGAAAATAGCACATTGCAAATAAAGCAACAATTTTGGTCAGACTTTTTAAAAACGAAGTGGATTTGAATTCGTTTTGAAAGTGTTGTGATTGTGAACACTGAAGTGAAGTGAGTCTGGGTTTTATCTCTGGTCACTGCGGTGTGTATACATTCCACAATGTGAAAAACCGATGTGGAATATTAACAAATTTTCTCTTTCCTACCAGCTGTTCCTCTGAGAAAGAGCTTTGAGTTTATTAATAGCCCGAGCTCTAGGGAATGCCCTTATTGAGAAAAATACAGCTAACATTCAGTGCCAGGCCTCTAATATCTAATAGAGTGCTTTTAATACAGAGACACAGGGAGCCCTTCTGTTCAGATCACGCTTCAGTGTTTGTGTGATGCAAGTCATGCCTGTGCACTTACTAGTGAGCTACTATAAAGTGTGCTGAAAATATTAAGATGTGAAATAAAAAGTGGAAGCAGGAAACAGTGTTTGAGTGAGCGTGTTGTTTGGAGATAGCCCGCTGATTCTCGCCTAAAAAAATCAGTTTTCTGTGTTGACAGAGCAAGTTTCCTGATTTTTCCTGTTTTAAGGAATTAACACAAGCCTAATGGGTGGAGTTTTAAAACAAGCCGTAAGCTTGTCACTTGACACTGTGTGAATATATAATTCAGGTCCAACGAGGGACAAAAAAACTCTTGTATATCTGTGTTTTTTGTCAAGCAAGTGAGGGTAGCGGGTTCAGAAATAGCGTCTGCATTTGAGAGAGGACGTGAACAGATTTAAGTCACTTCCTTGGGGTGACTGAGATTAAGGGTGTAATCCACCTCGTTTTGGCACCAGACGACCAGCTGGACTGACCTCAAATCCCTGAGAGGCAGACGTGACGCGTCCCTCAGAGAGGACAGAGCCACACGCCACCATTTTGTTCAAGCTTGTGCCAAAACAGACATTTACACTGTAATATATAAAGCTTTGGCCAAATATTATCGTTTAATGTTGAGCTAATGTAGTAAAGGGTAATTTGTGGAGATAGGAAGAACTGTGCTGGTCAGATGTGCTGCTGAAAATGTTAAGAAATTAAGACATTATCTGAGCACATTAGCTGTAAATGAGACATTTATAGTGTTTGTGCTTTACTGTTTTGTTTTCCAAATGACAGGTTAGTCTGACTGTTATCTTGACAACCAACATGGAATGTGTTGATTTGAGTTGTTGTGTTTGTGTTGTTGTCAGTAAGTGTGATGAACTGAAGCCGTCCTCTGGAGGGTGTTAGTCCTCCCGGCTCCATCAAAATTCCAGCTATTGTTGCACTCCAGTGGTTGCTCTATAAACAGGAAGTAGGAGCTCTCATCAGACCAATGGCTTCCTGTGACAACACACACAACACACACACACATTCTTATTCCCCTGGTTACATGTATGCTCACACACACACACAACCGCACCAGCCTCCCCCTCACAACCACTGTTGTGAACACACACAAACACACACACACACACCTATACATACATACATACACACATACCAGATGGGAGATGGGTGTGACAAGGGACTTTCATTTGAAAGAGATATTCTCTTACCAAAAGAGGAACATGCAAAAGGAAAAAGAGAGGGAGAGAGAGAGAGGGAGAGAGAGAGATGGCTTTCGTGGTGTTAGATTACCTGTGCTTCTCTAAACTAACTAGAGTGAGAAAAACAGCCGTTTTAAGAAACATGAGCTTGTTTGCTTGGCAGAAAATCATGTGATGACCGTATAGTGTACAATAATATTCCTTCCTGTTAAGATGGTATAAAAGAGCTACTTTTTGCACATTCTAGGAGAAATCTAACGTTTATGTTAATGCTAACAATTCATGTTTAATTTTAGTCTTAATTTCTGCTTGTTGAAGAGAAATCTGTTTTACTTTCTGAGTGGCCTGGTGAATCATCAACAAAAAGATCATAGATTTGTCTAGAAACTGACTAACAGATATCATCCAGAACATTGTACCAATTGCATAGCAACACCCTGGCAACCACCCACAAACTCCTTAACATCATGGTGGCAACCTTAGCAAGCAGGACTTGAAATTGTTTTCCTGAAAATGTTTAATGTCAGCTTCACGTCACTTTTATTGCTTGGCACATATTATTGCTTTGGTATGATAAACAGTATTTGGAATGTGAGATTATCGCAGCAGGAACTCAACATTAATAAATAAACAGTCAGACAGACAATACTTTGAAGGCCAAGAGAGAGACATCTGGCTGCCCTGTGCGCTCTCACCGAATGACCGTGATCATGTCTCACGCCAAGGACGCAGATATACTTACTGAGGCCAGACGGTTTTGATGAAGATTGTCCCTCCTGGGCTGCCTTCAAGGTCGATAAAGCATACGGACGCTGGAAAGGTGCAAAATACAATATTTGATTGAATGTTGTAGTTTTACAGTGAAACGCTAGTTAAGTTTTTATTTTGACCTTTACAGACCCACAATCCCCTGTTTGAAAATCCTGGTCTCACGTGATGATGCCATAATGCACAGAATGGTGTGGACTGCCAAATATGGGTCAGATGTAAGAGATGAGTTGCTGTTCTGGTGAAGATCTGGCAACCCAAAGCCGGCCACTTAACCCTTAGCAATCCCAGGGGGCCGCAGCAGACCCTCCAATCAGCAATCGCCCGCCCTCGGGCTATTAGCCCACTGAAGAGGTTTATGTTGCCCTGTGCTGTAACATATGCTGGACTTAAAGGCCCGGGTTAGAGGGTTTTGAAAAGAAAGGGTGCCCATATTATATATTAATTTACAAGTGTTTCATCACGTTCAAGTATTTTTGCCATCGTCTGTATGTGTGTCGGAAAAAACAAGGAAAAATGAGAGACATAAAAGAGAGGGAGAGAGAGAGAGCGTCTGAGCTGGCCTTACCGTGATAATCTAATCCCTGTTCTGAGATCTTTTTTTAGAGCGCAAGTTAATGCTTTCAGATTACGGTTCTGTTTTTGACCACCACACAAGTGCATCTGCGGACCACTCGCATACACTGACTGTATCTGCTCTACAGACAGACAGAGGTAAAAAGCACAGCTGAGGTGGCAATGATAGGTCAAAGATAAAGAAATCTCTGATGTGATTTAATCCCAGAAGCATTAAAGCACATGAACGTACCAGATAACAACAGAAAAAGCAGGTTTTTGTTGTAGTTCATCATGAATTTTAGGGTTGCTGGTTAATATATTAAGGACATCATAACAGGTTGTATGCAAATCAGTAGGAGACTAGTTGTGAATGGATAAAATCTCTTTGCGTGTGTGTGTGTATCGCTGTGTGTGTCTGTGTCTGTGTGTTTGTGTGTGTGTATAGGTGTTATGTCATACTGCTATCAGGAGCACTGCAGAGGCTTGGGCAGATATTATATAAGATGTACTGCTGATGTCCTTCTCTCATCTCTCTCACTGCTGTCACACACACACACACTGATGTGCGTGCACACTCACATGTCCTGGCTCACACTCAGAAACACACACTCACACACTTCACCTGTGGACACCTGTAGTGTTTTCTCCTTTTACATTTGCATACATTTATACATACACCATTTACATACATTTATACACACACCACCCTGTAACCAGTTCTATACAGTATGTGCAGCAGGTCCAGTATAGAGCTGAACAAAACAGCTTTACTGCAGAGCCATAAGGACTAAAATGGCTTTAATTCATTGTCATTATATCCAGTGTCTTTGGCCATTATATTTATATCCAGTGTCTTTGGCCATTATATTTATATCCAGTGTCTTTGGCCATTATATTTATATCCAGTGTCTTTGGTCAAGCATCACACACACAGAAAGGAAAATAATCTTGTTTGTTGCTTGTGTAACCACATTGAAGCTTTAGGGAGTGGCGTTGTGTAGCGACAGCACAGGGATCGGTCCTGCATCTTTAATCTGTGCTGGAGAAACAGTATTCTGATAACACTGATCTAGGACCAGTCTGTGGCCGTTATCATTCCATTATACAATCCTCAGCCATGACTTGTGACTGATGTTGAAACAGCCACTGCTTATGAAATCTTATTAGCAGAATGCATGTCAGAAACACACACACACAGGCTGTGTTATTGCTGTGTTGTATTTCTCTGTGTTAAGAGATTGACTGATTTGTGTTCGTTTAAAAAGCTCATGAAATGTCTGGCCTCTGTAGCCGCTGAGTTTTTATTTTAGGATTCGTCAAACACACACACTGACATGCAACATGTTTGCTTGGCATCGATACAACAGCTAACATATGTGCACAGCACACACACATACCGACACTCACACACTCCCACATCAACATTTTGGCTCTTCGTGTGGACCAGGGCGAGTTAGAAAAAACTTGTCCATGATGGAATGGTTTAGCTCTCTCTCTCTCTCTCTCTCTCTCTCTCTCTCTCTCTCTCTCTCTCTCTGTCTCTCTCTCTCTCTGTCTCTCTCTCTCTGTCTCTCTCTTTTTTTTAATAAAAAGCATTATTTTCCACATTTGTAAAAACGCTATGAAAACAAGGATGGAGATTTTGTTGGGATATGTCCGACATTTGACTATTAATTCATTCCCAGTATATGGTTAAGTACACCCCCCCCATACACACACACACACACACAAGCTGGCGGGAGCAGAGGAGCAGGGTCCAGCGCATGGGGCGTTTATGCTGAGCTGGTGTAGCCGTCAGGTTGAATAAGCTCGCAGACAGTTGATTCTCTATAGCCATTCATCAGCCACAGAAAAGATAAGAAGCGGAGAATGGAGCCCTCGCTCTGGGCTGTGCCTCTCAGATACGGGCCTGTATGTGTACCGCTGCTTCTTTCCGCTCCAATCCAGCCGTCTTTGTGTTCGTTTTGTGCCTGTGCGTGTTTTTTACGGCCGCATATGTTGTCGTTTGCGTTAATGGCGTGTTAAGGGCCAGCCCTGCTTTCAGACGCACTTACAGAGATGTGTGCAGTTCCTGTCCTAATGTTTGCGAAGGATTTCCTGGAGCATATGGCTTCTAATGAATCATTAATCATTTAATTATCATTTAATTACTTTAGCAGCAGTATGTCACAAAAGAAGAGCATTTGTACTGAGGGGAGATACAATGATTAGCTCAACATACTCTGCCTGTTTTGTCAGGTAATATTTACTTAATGTCACTGAGATATAAAGTCATTTTTTAAAGCTACAACCAATAACTTTTGCTTCTTTATTGCTGTCTTTGTTTTTTTTGTACTTTACAAACGTAGGGAACAGATACCAAACTGACATTTCCTGGGAAATTGGGTCTCAAATTCTAAATCATTGTAATTTTAAACGTGATTGTAAGGTCACATGACTGTGTTGAACAATGAACTTGTGTACTTGCTCAATAACTCACTTGTTGGTTTATTTTATAACTGGTTTATTTTTAACCCCAAAAGGTTACGGATTGCAGCTTTAATGGACTCTTGTGGCTTCAAAAGTCCTAAAAGCATGACTTGAATTAATTTTTATTGTTCATTTATGGTGTTTTTTTGTCTTTTTAGGGCTTGGCAACCTCTGGTCACTATGACAACTTGACTGCTAGTCATTTTTAGGGGTCATATCAGGTTAAAATAGTTTGCACAGTGTCCAAAGGCAAATGTTTATTGGGAATGACAGATAAGAGTTGAGGCCGGGGAAAGCACTGCAGATGTGTCGGGGAGAAACTACGATCTTCACAGGATCTTCAGGAGAAGAATGGTGAGAGTGTCACATGGTAACCGTAGCTGTGGTAACCGCTGGAATCATAAACAGCCAATCATAACCACAGCTGGCAGCCAGGGGCGGGGTCTCTATAGGGAAAACGTATTTTTGAAGAACTTGAGTGATAAATCTTGTTTTATGCATGCGAGACGTGGAAAGCCTAGCAGGCTGTGGTTAAGCAGTGTTCATTGTGTCTTTGTTTCTGAATCTGGGAGAAACAAAGATGTGCTTCACACCGTGTGAGCTGTATCACTAAACTTTACAGCTGAATAGAAACGTTTGTGCGTGTTCTCTGTTGGGTTTTATCGTATGACCACATCTGTCCTCACTTGCCACATTACACAGGCTTTAACTTTGCTGGACTTGACATTTCATGCAGAACATCCAGGCAGGCCCGTTTCTTCTTGGCTCCTTGTGTTCCTCAGTTTCAAAACTTGAGGGAACCGGTTCTGCACATGCGTTGAGAGTTTATTTTCTGTAATTTAACATGACAACGTTGGTTTCAGCACCTGCTGTCGTTCTCTCCATCCCGACTCTGAGGGCCTCCCGTCCAAAGCAGCTGTAATCAGTGGTTGAGGGCACCAGGGAGGATCTCTGCTCCAAAATAGAACCGGGAGGGACTTCTCTTTGCCTCCCCCCACAACCAGACATGTTTCAGACAGGCCTCTAGCGTAGGATGGACCCCTGTATCCAACAATGGCTGCGCTGGATGCCCCGGCGCTCGGAGGAGGTACAGACGTGAGCTGTTGTGACAGTTCTGGTGCGAGGGGCACAATGAGGTTCTGGTTTGGGGGGATCTGAGATCCACTGTATTGTTAGGAATACTATGGCCATGGGGACTACATGTTCCTGTGAGAGTTTCACAAAGATGGATTGCAACAGAGTTTCATCATTGTCAGTTGTGGTTGTTTATTATATGAGTGTTTTAATGACTATTAGAAATGAAATGGCTTTTTTAATTTTTAAATTAATTTCAGCTATGATTTTAAACTTTAGTTTTTAATGCAAAAACATCTGTTGTGAAACACGCAGGCAAACAAACGTAATGAGAAATAAACAAAAAATCTTCCCATTGGTTGTCGTAAGGAAAACAAGCGATTAATCTGCTGTCCGTCAAACTAATGAAAACAAAGACAGTGGAAATCTTCAACATCTTATTAGCATCGATGCCTGTTAACGTTTTGCTAACTGTCGCTTTGCGTTTGTGCGGTTGGAGCAAATGAAGGGTTTGGTTTAGGATTTGAGCGCACGGACACACACACCACTCAATTTGAAAAATGCACTGATCCCGTATTGATGGACCTACAGGATGAGAACTGTCTGGGGATAAGTAGGTCAGCAATGCTGAGGTAAGCCCTCAGAGAACAGCCATGTTTCAACAATATCCCCACTGCTGATGTCTGTGTGTGTGTGTGTGTGTGTGTGTGTGTGTGTGTGTGTGTGTGTGGTGTGTGTGTGGTGTGTGTGTGTGGTGTGTTCCTACACATATCCTACCTCTGTGTATCATAGGCACTTCAATTTAATGCATTGGTTTAACCAAACAGCAAAGCCCTATTCGTTTCTATGTTCAGTTTGCTGTTATGCAGTTTAGCGCCCCATCCATTCTTTGTCATATCAGCCGTTCTGTATGTGCTAAACAAAACGCAGCATTAAATAATCATAGGAAGAACACTGTACTAGAAATACATCAGCTGGAAGTTCAGATAAATAGATAATGGGGCCTCTGAGAAAACGTCCAATTTCCTAAAGGTCTTCTCTTAAATTCTTGCCTCACGCTTTATAACCTGGGAAGTTAACTTGTGGTGGAAGATGAACTGTGGAGAAGTGAGCGATGTTGTGTGTTTGTGCGCTTGTGTTTCTGTGTGTTTGCGAGGGGGATGCGGGGCCAGTGGTGAAATGTAGTTGGTATATAATGGATTATTGATTGTTGGTAGAGAGAAAGAGAGAGAGAGAAAGAGTGAGAGAGAAAGAGAGAGAGAGAGGGTCGGCCCTCAGGGTCCATCCCAACTGGCCCCTCTCTTGCCCAGCACTGAATAGTCTCTTTACGCCTCAGCACACACACACACACACACACACACACACACAATGAATTTAGGTCTGTGAGCAGACAGCCACTTGCTCATACTAACTATGAGAGAGGACAGAGACGTGTTCCCTTGTCCTTCAGACAAAGATACAAACACAAAGACATGTGCAGTTGCATGTGTAGTATTAATGCAGAGCTACAGATCTTGAATTCTTGATTCTGATTGGTCAGTCACACACTGTGTTTGTCTGATATCTTTCATAACACGCTGCAGTCTTTTTTTGTCATGCATAATGAAATATTTTCATAGTAACTTAGATATTAATATAATAAATCAATATTTAATGCCAGTTTATTTTCTTGGCCTGCTGAGGTTTATTTTTGTAATAATAACTAGTGGATTGTACATTATCCTGACATGTTTAATCCAGAATGCACAAAGCGAGACAGATCTGTGTTTAAACACGCAGGAGACAATAATAAACATTAGATCAGTCAGCAAAACCATTTGTGAAGAATGCATGAAAGCTTTCGCTATGTTTAGAATTGATAGAAAACAAAACTGAATGGCAGGATATCCTGATTCCAGTCCAGGGTGTGTATACATGTGAATTTAACACAGTTAATTGCTTTCTTGTAGAAATTTATCTACTGCATTTATGCTGGAATGATCGGAGATGTTGTTTAAGTCATTGTGTTTGTGCAGGACTTGACAAAGATGTTTCACTGAGAATCACTTTCTCTCTGTTTCTCTCTTTCGCTCCCCCCACTCACTTGTAAATGGTGCAGCATAAAACTCAATGTACTATGTCCTCTGTATTCAGCTCTGCAGTATGGATCCTGCCTTAAACGAATCGTTTGGACTGAACAAAAGACTGTCAGGTGACATTCAAAAAAAGAGACAGGTGTTAGCTGGGGGTTGTTTAAATTCAAATACTACCTCAGACAGTTTTGTGTTTCTGGTGCTTTAAGACCGTTTCATAACTGTATCAGTTGTTTTTTTATCAATAAGTAATTTTGTAGACTGTCTGCATTTACTAATGGCCGCTAATTGACTAATGAAGTAATAAATGACCTTTGTGGCATATTTGATTATCTTCTCAAATATGGTTCTGTTTTGTCTTTGTTTCCTCTCAGGTGACAGAATGAAGCACATCGTGGGCTGGTAAGATGATTCACATGGAAAAGCGCTGCAGACATGTTCCAGACAAAAGTATTACTGTCAACATTGAATTACCAACAATGACACGTTTGATAGAGAGAACTTTTACTCAGACCGAATGACTACAGGCGAGACGAGTTTAATAGGATCTAATCAATTGGACAACAGATAGCAGCACAGTGGAATATTCCAGTCTTGAAATGGAGGTGGAACGACAGGAAGAGACCTTCTCCAAGGCAGGCCAGGATAACTCAGAAGATAAGAAGAGCCAGGGTCACACTTGTGAACTATGTGGAAGAAGTTTCCCGTTCCTCAGTTCCTTGTCGCAGCACATGAGGAAGCACACCGGAGAGAAACCGTACAAGTGCCCCCACTGTGAGCACCGCTCTGCTCAGAAAGGCAGCTTGAAGGTCCACATTCGCAGCCACAAACTGGACAGCCTAGGCCAGAGCACTGGAGGTGAGGAGGAAGATGTGGATGAGGAGGGAGAGAAGGAAGGAGGGGTACCCGAAGAGCAAGGTGGTTGTTCCAGTCCAACCGAAAGCACCTCAGCCTGCAACAAAGTTGTGAGCGGTGAGGATACATCTAAAACGAGAAAGAAAGGTGGAAAAAAGGAAAGGACCTCCAGCGAGAACGTCAAGCAGTCCATGCAATGTTCTTTGTGCAGGAAGAGACTTTCCAGTCAGGTAGAGCTTGAACAGCATATTCAAGAGTTTCACAAAGTCTTCCGGTGTGAACTTTGTCCCTATGAGGCCTTGCAGCAGGACCAACTGCAGGCCCATGTTGAAAAGGTACACCCCATTGAAGAAGAACCCATCACCAAAGAAGCTCCTTCCAGTGAGGAGGCTGAGAGTGCACTTGGTAAAGGGGAGTTTCCATGTGAACAGTGTGACCAGGTCTTCACTCAGGCCTGGGTTCTAAAAGCTCACATGAAGAAGCATCAGAACATCCTGGATCACGGGTGCCGGATCTGTGGACGTCGCTTTCGTGAGCCCTGGTTTCTACGTAGTCACATGAAGACCCACAACACCAAGTTGAAACCAAAGAATGACTCTTACCATCCTGCTATGATCAATGAGGTAGCACAAGATGAGTCCAGCTTGGTGAATGAAGTGTGTCTGTATGAACTGTGTGCCAAGTGTGGGAACTTCTTCCATGACCGCAAAAGCCTGCAGTTGCACGAACAGGTCCACCGAAATGTTGAGCAGCCCCCTAACAACATCCCCTGCAATAATAAGGACTTTGCGTCCATCACCAAGACCAGTTTTTTAGAATTCCTAAATTTGAAGCCAGCAGGAAAAGCAGAAAACTCCAACGAGAAGACTGTTGGAAAGAGAATCCCAGAGCTGGATCCAGTAAGTAGCTACCAGGCTTGGCAGCTAGTCACCAGAGGCAAAGTGGTGGAGGTATCTGAGAAGAGCTTAGGCTGGGAGGAGAGATTAGCAGATGCAGATGTAGCGTACGACAGGGAAAAAGGAGAGTATGTCCTGCTAAGACAGGATAAAAGAAAAAAAACACTAGATTCCTCCTCAAATATCCCAACGAAGAAACGTAGAGGAACCCATGGCTCCAACCCAGATCAACACAGTAATGGAGAAAGGAGCAGCCAGGCTTCAACGGGTGAGCGAAGCCCAGAGAACCTGAGCGATTCTGAGTACCGCCCAACTTCTCGCCCCAGCCGGAAGAATTCCCAGAAAACCTCAGAGTGTTTGGAGTGTGGAAAGGGCTTTCGCACTCAACAGCAGATGGTGATCCACATGCTCATCAGACACGGTGGCTTGAGTGAAGCCATAGGTAGCAATGGTCTGTTCCGTAAAGCAGCGACCAGTCCTTCTAAAGCAGGTGAATCAGCAGGACACTTCAGGGATCAGAGAAGGACAGGGTCCGCTGGGGACACAGGTAAGGGCATCTTCTTAATATTTAATTTTCCTGATAAATTTAAGTCTCTGTAGTTTAAGACACCTGATCGTGTCTCACAGCCTCTGTTCTGGTTTCCACAGTTCAGGTGTTTGATTGGAGGTTTCCAAGAGCGAAAACTCAGGAACGTCAGCGATTCTGTTCATGCTGAATTAGCTAAGCTAAAAATGTGATAGAGCCACGTGTCCACAGGATGTAGAATTTGCTCAGTATCAACAAGAGTCATCCTGTAACCCGTCAGCGAGGCCACAGGGGTGATTAAATTGGAGGATTACAGAACTATTATGAAGCAGGTTAATCTGCTTCAGTGACATTATGAGAATTACTATTAATTATTGTTATCATTAATGTTATTCTTATAGATCCGCCTGCCTTCAGGCCTTCAGCTTTAGAGACACACCTAAACCAAGAAAAACAGAAAGGTTGGGTTCTGTATGTTCACGCAGGAATGTGTGAAATGAAGATAAACCTTCAGGAACTGAACACAAGCATGACTGTATGTTCAGTTCTTTGCAGGTGGAGATGAAATTGAAGGGAATGGCGACACCTTGTGGACATTTTAACGTGTTTAGTTGTGTTAAACTGTGGATCCCCAACAGGTCTTGTTAGAATTTGTTAGGAGTGTTTTTTATGTGTTTTTCCAGCTGGAGAATAGTGACTGTATTTTAAACTTTTAAAAGTATTTTAAAGTGACTGACTTTAAACTTTTAAAAGTATTTTAAAGAAATACTACGATGCCTGTTTTTTACTCCATCTTGTAACTCTAAAAGTTTTGATCTAAACCAAACAAAAATGATCCTTTAAAGGAGTATCAGAGATTTTTGTTTTGGTGATTGTAAATGTAGTTTCAGTATCACTTTATCTCATCACTTTATCACTTTATCTCACAGTATCTCATAAACTCCCTTTTTATACAACTCCCAGACGACAGCAAGTGTGAGATTTTGTTTAAAGATATTGGCTGTGTTATCAAGGTGCAAAATCATTGTCTAAATAGTTCAATCTTCTGCTTGTGGTCGTATCTGTCTAGCTTTGTGCTATTTGTGGACTTCCTGCATCAGGAAGACAAACTCTGAAGACTTGAGTGTCTTTTTTTTCCCACTTTCCTCCATCTCAGCTCAGGCCTTCAGTCAAAACACTCCATTATTATAACTGGAACATCTTACAGATGGCAGATACCTTAACAAAGCCAGTATTCCCCGTAGAGCCCTGAATCTGTCGGCCCATTTACAGATGAATCGTTTCTGTCATCTTCACAAGAAAAGTTGGCTGTTATATTAATTGTTTATAAATGGATCAGGATAAAACATTTGAGGCCAACAGCTGACAGATTCACCGTGTAGCCAGACTGTTAAGAAAAACAGAAACCCTAAAACAAAGAGCCATTGGTCTCAAACGGCAGGAATGTTCCAGAACAGAGGTTTCATTGTGTGTAAGAGCTGAAACAGATGTCTGCTCACTGCTGATGTTTTCATGTAGGTGTGATAAAAGTGTGGAGAGCTCTTCTCCGTTATTTATCTACCCTAAAATGTTCGTAACAGGGGTGCGTTATCATAGCGGTAACCGTAGCGGTTCTGCTGGGAGACGCTAAGAATGCTGGGAAGCGGTCACAGCCGTTACATTAGTGTAAAGTTTATCTCAGGGGACCTTTTCCCTCATCCGAACCGCCTCAGAAATAACCTCAGGGAGGCGAAACGAGAGCCACACAGCAGCCAGTGTAAGCCACCAAATGCAAACCAGATGGCCAGAGAGAGAGAGAAAGAATGAGCGAGAGCTACTGAGAGATTGCAGACATGTTCAATGTAAACAAACATCTTGCTAACAGATGAGACGTGGTAGTCCCAGGCAAAGTTCCCAGGCCCTGATCTGTTGCTTCTTGTGCTACTTTATAGTTGTTATAATAAACTTTGTGCAACCGCGCTGCCACTGTTAACATTTCTTGACCTTGTGTCACTATGCTAGCGATGCATCGTAGGTTATTACAGTGTTTGTGTTTGCAGAGGGGCGGAACTTGAGTTTCGGTTGGGTGTGGGGTGCAAGAATTCTGGGATAATTGAAAGCACCAAAAATATAATAAAGTATGTGTTGCAGTACTGTACATATATTATGTCAGTGTGATGTGTTCTTTACTACATTTTAAGAGCTTTCAGTCGTCCCAAACTTTCTTAAACCCAACCAAACATTTGAGCTCCGTCCCCTGCAAACATAAAACATTATGACACGTCAGATTCTTTCTTACCAAAGAGACGGACAGTATAAAACATCATTAAAACTGCTGTAAGTGTTAGACAAGTGCTGTAGCTCTTTATAGACTGTTAGATGTTACAGTATATAACTTAACCTGCTGGATTAGTTATCTGTGAGTTATTGTTCATGAGTTGTTTAAACTATTAGCATTGACATAACCATTGGGTTTAGGAATTTCATTCATATTTAAGCATTTGACACTTGAACTAAATCCAAAGACACACACATTTTTCTTAAAATATATATTTTATGACATGTTCTCTTGTAATTGAACCTATAAATGTAACGTTGCTGGGGAAAAAAATGTGATCTGTATGTGTTAAGAGTAGAAGCTTCTGTCATTACATTTCACAGTGTTGTGGCACCATCTTGTGGTTAGATTGTGAAACTGTTTTGATAACATTGAATGATTATGTTGCTAATCCATGTATGTCCAGAGATTTTAGTTTGCTGCTGTTCTGTGCTAACTGTCCCTCTTTTCTTTTCTTTTTGCAGATAAAAAGCCATACACCTGTGACCACTGTGACTTTTGCACCTCAGAGCCCTCAGCCATCGCCACCCACATCCAAACGCATCATTTGGCCCTCAGGGACTGGGGCCAGAGAAGTGATGCCTTCAGCTCACTCCAAAACCAAACTCACCAAACCAACTACACGGGCTTCCCCAGGCTGAGAAATGCCCTTCTGCAGCAGCCCTACTGGCCCTACACCACCTCAACTCACCTGGAGAGGGCAGCAGTGAGCGACACCTCGTCTTCTTCTAAGATTGAGGGTGAGAAGAGCAAAGGGCTGGAAGATGGCAGCTCCACGGATAAAGTAGATGCTAATCTGCTTAATCTCTCAGTGGATGTGGATAATGAGATGGATGAGGTTTCATCTGCAGCCTCCAACAGTTTGGTTAAACATCAGTGTCCTTATTGCTCCTATGCAACGTTGTACCTGGAAGTTCTTTGGATCCATCAACGAATCGCACACAAAGTCGACAGCACTACGTTGGTGCCTAAGTGGGCTCCCAGAAATGGCCTCAAAGGGCCCAAATCGCTTCATGACATCAAGAGACGCACCGGCCCACCACCGTTTTTGGAGGGAAAGGACTGCCCGTCTTTGCCACAGATGAGAACCTGTCGAACAAGTCCACCTGATTCCAGCCCTGGAGGGACGAAGAAATCGAAATCTCTGACGAACAGCGCAGAGTCCAGCTCTTCACAAAACAAGAACTGGCAAACCGCCACAGCGCCAGGGGCGTCGTCACATTCTTCCAAACACAAGTCCAGCAAGTCCAGGACAGATGAGTTGGCAGGCAGCAAACACAAAGTAGACGTCCATCAAAACAGTTCCTCACGGCCCACGGCAAGTCCTCAAAAAAACCAAAAGACAGGGAACAGAGTGATGGAAAGCAGTCTGTTACCTCAGGAAGGACTGCACTTCATGCTCTCCAGCAAACACAGCCTCTCGGATCAAAGGAGCTCCAAACCTCACGCTCCTCAGAACCCTGGGAGATCTGACCTTCAGGATACACAGTCCGTGGCTGGGTACGAAACCTGGAGGCTCAGTGGACCATCTTCTCACTCCCAGTCCAGGAAGCAGTCGTCAGCTGACAGTCCAGAATCTGTGACGGACATCTTGAGCTTCCTGAAGAACTGCAGTCCTCATGATCTGGCTGCTCTGTACCACCACTGGGGCTTCAGTAACTCCATGGTAGAGCAAGCAGGTAAGAGGGTTCATGGAAGCCATTCTGCTAATGATTTAATGTTAGCATGCATTTGTTTTACTGGTTGTTGTATTTCAGTCAGCGTATTTAACAAACCGAAGCCCCCAAAAACGCTTTGATGCTTTAGTCAATATCTGTAAATTAATGTTGTTCTACCTTTTTCTTTCTCAGGACTAATTTAGGTTTTTGAAGTGTGACTTAAAGCTGCAATCTGTAACTTTTGCTTTCTTACAGTTTCCAACATTTATGCATGAAGTCAAATAATGGTGAAATTAGCTCAGAATATAAATCAATATTTTAGACTTACTGTTGTGTAGGTAAAGTAAGTAAGGAAACTGTTTTAGGCTTTAGGTTTAAAGACTGTTTAGACCCACATTGTGAAGAACTTTGTGTATATTGCTTTTATGTTGGAAACAATTGTCTTTACTGGTATTATTCTTCATTAGTATTTGTTTTTTACTAGTGTAAGTCTTTGCTAGTGTTGGTTTAGCAATGGGTTTGCAGAAACACAGATGGAACTAAAACGTTGGGCCGCCTTTTGATAGTTAATTTAACAAACATATTTGATATTTTTATGGGCCTAAACAGGTAAAGATTGACATGCTAAAAAACAGTTGTTGGGTCAGATTAGCTAATTTATTCAGCAAAGGCACATTAACTACATTTTACTCTCCTGAGCTGAAATGACAAATGAGAATAGTCTTCGCTGAAGTGGCACGCTGCCACACACAAATACGGTTGTGCCAGAACGCTGGAACCCAAAGGTTAATGGAACTATTGAGTAATCTCTTCATCATGGTGTAACCTATAAAGGTGTGTAAAAACATTTGAAACAGCCATCGCTTAGAGGCCTCTCCAGCTTTAAACATCGTGTGCGTAACGGGTGCCAGGCGGCCTCTGAGGGGTCAAAACGCCTCAGCGCCACGAATATGCAAAGCAGCAAACTCAGCGAATGAATGAATGATAGAGCAAATTAAGCCACCAGCTACTTGGGAAAAAAACTCAGGAATTTTTAAAAATGCACTTTTTTGAGGACGTTTGAGGCGGTTGGCTCGTTTCAGTGTAGTTCTGTGAAAAGACAAAAGAAATTTCTTGTCAGCTGTCCGGCCCGATATCATCATGACCAGCCAGCCCTTTGAGTCACATACAATAACGTGACCTTTCTGATACCAGACTTTCCTTTTGTTTGTGCTGTCTGCTGTCGCACGACTCCTGTATGCTAAAAGCTCACAGGCTCGTGTTTACTAAACGTAGCCGTGCTACTGCCACCAGCGCTCTCAGTCACGGCTCGTCGCTGTGGCTATCCCAGCCCGCGGGGGTCATGGCAGGTAGGACCACCCGTGCAAGGTGATGGACAGGAGCCAAGGGGACAGCATTTGGGTTCTTAAAGCGCCCTGGGGGAACGAGAAGCTGGTTGCATCAGGTTCCACTTCCGTTCCGAGTCCTTCTCTGACACGCACGCGTCCAAGCGATTTCTCCCCACGCGGACGAGGGCTGACATAGCCAGAGCGACAGGCAGGAAAAGAGCAACTAAAAGAGCGGAGAGCGAGGAAGAGACGAGGAGAGGGAGGAATAGGGAACGCAGCACACCTGACATGTGACATGATAGCGCAGATGGGGGCACGTCACAGGCCAGGGCTTTTAATTCACTGTAATTTATGCGGTCACATGGGCCTGTGTTCATGTCAGGCTGTCGGAGATGCTGTCCTGATGCGCCGTGACAGCTTCCCATCCAAGCCCTGAAGGTAGCATCCCGTAATGACACATTAAACATACTAATGACGCTCGCCCCCCTCGCTCTCCTTTTTATTTTTATAGGTTTGGCTGCATGTTTGTGGTATTCATTGTGATTTCTGTTGTGTGTGTTTGTGAACTGTAGGGTTGTCGAGGTCAGGCTCTCAGCAGGGGGAATACTTGTGTCCGGTGTGCAAGAAGAGCTTCACTCAGCCCAGCCACTACCGCACACACATGAGATCACACACAGGTGAGATACACACACACATACACACACACACACAGGTGAGATACACACACACACACACACACACGAGATCACACACAGGTG
>JBAJNP010000744.1:0-14008 GCA_036877545.1 Yasuhikotakia modesta | reverse complement strand
AAAAAAACTAATTTTACAACCTTTTTTTGTAAGAAACCCTTTCATATAAGATGAGGGTAAGTATGTGATGATTTAGCCTTTTGGCTGAACTTACCACTTAACATAAAAGTCGTCTTTATTTTTGACACTTACCTCCGTGTAACCAGGCCAGCAGCGTAAGCATGCACTGTTGCAGCTTCATTAATTATAAAGAGGTCACGTCTCGCCCATACAGTGGCGATGAACAGGGTTTTCTCAGCTCTGTTTAAACAAGGCGCACTTAGCCATTCAGTACATGAGAGGGCCCTGTTTTTTAAGAGTGTGTGATGCTTGTGTATGCTAGCCGGTCTGATCCCCAGTGACAGAGGCCAAATGCTACATTTTACCGAGAGAGCTCTTTCTGCACACATAGACTTACAATCAATGTCATCAGTGATCGCTCTCTTCAGCGTGAGCTCCTAAATGAAGCAGGGCAGGGCCCCCGGCCTCCATTAGCATGCACGCTAACTCTGTGTGTCACTTTAAATTGGTAGTTTCAGTTCACTGTCTGCTGCGGCCACGCTAACTGATGATGCTAATTCCAGGCCTCCGCGGCTAATGCAGGATGAACGGGAGGATCCTGAATTGCACCTTGGCGCTTTTTTTAAATGGATTTCTCTTTAAAAGCTGCAGTCAGAACATTTTTGGTGTTAAAATAACAAAAGTCAGTTGCATTTGAGCGAGTGCATGATAGATCAGTGTCTGACTTTGTACTTTATCTCAATTCGCAATGGCACGTTTATAATAATGATTTATAATTTCAGCTGTCAGATCTGATTTTGCAGGAAAACGTTCACCTGTAAAGAACAACAAAAAAGATCCGGCTACTTCACTGCATGTTCGGGTGACGTAGTTGATGCAGCGTTTGTAGGTTGTTCACGCAGCAGTTGTTTAGAATTTAAACTAACTTGTCATCCACATTTATAAAAATGTTTTGAACAGAGATGGCAAAGGTTTAATCGATTTGTAACCCATCTTTGTATTGCAAAGTAAATTTTACACTAAATGCAACAGGTTCCGATTCTGAGGCAGATTTTGAATTAAAAATTTAAATTGATTTCTTCTTTTTTAACCGGCCACCTTGCTCCCACAGTGATGTTTGAGTCCAACGGACTCATGGGAACTGGAGTCCAACCCCTGCAGAAGCCCCCAAACAAGTATGTTTCACTTTTCGTTGGGTTGTTTGCGTTGTTTTTGTGTTGATATTGTGTTTTCTGAAAAGTTCTTGTCTCGTCAGTCCTTTCCTCCGTTGTCATTCCGTGATGTGCGGATTCCACCTGCCGTCGCCGCGGCCGCGCAAGCGCCTCAGAGAGTTCCCAAAATAAACCAGCGCTGCTTCAGCACAAAGCCATCTGCGGTCGCTAGGGGATCAAATGGATTGCGTCCTACATCTACCTTAACCATCAGTGATGTGGATTGTTCCGGCGGGGAGGCCCGGCTTAATGAATTACCCCCTTTGCATGTGTTGCATATTACAAATGGCAAAAGCGGGCCGGGCGGAAAGGTCAAATTAAATTTGTGCTGCAGTCTTTGTGATGTTCTGACAATAACCTTTAATGTAATTTGGTGGGTTCTGCGTTAGATTGGGGTTTCACTTCGTTCTTCTCCAGGGAACCAGGGTGCCCGTATCTGGGCTCTCACTGTGCCGCAGACCTTATCAGAGCCAGCGAGTGCAACTCCGCCTCAGATAGACCTGATTAATTGTGTCTGTCTTCGTTTTTTTATGAGGCATGATTTATGATAATACCCCTTTTCAGCCTCTCAGAATGACAATTATTTCCTAGTGGATAATTCATTCATTTTTCAAAAATAATAATACAGAGAAATTGAATGGCAGCCTCATTTGTTTTGCTCAGGTGTGGGGGGATATTATGCAATTGCGCCAGGACAGCGTTGTACATCAGTCTAATTAAACAGTGAAACTGGGACTCTGACAATTATTCCAGTCTTGAGCCCCCAAACAGACCTGGGCAGAAGGAGAAAGTAGGTCTGTGTGTGGTTGTCAAGTTTGCCTCTCCGTGCAAACTTGATATGCCCAGACTTTCGACATCTACCGCCCGCGTGACGTCTTTTTGCTCAGGGGAAGGCAGGCAGATATTCCTGTGTCTGTGAGTTTGTGTGTTTGTAGGAACAGCTGACAGAAACGGAAAACAAAAGGCTGACGTCCCCTCGGGGGGAACAGTCAACCATCTCCATATGGCATGTCATTCGCCCATCAATCATGCCCTCGGCTCCTCCCCCCTCTTCCCAACCTGCCTCTGTTCTTTCCTATTAAAGGGGAAAGCAGTTCTTTCAAAAGCGGTCCACCAGCATCACTGTCACGCTTACCTCTCTCCTCTCTGGTTCGATCTTTGGCCTAACCGATCTCTAGTCTCGCCCTTGGCTCCAGGAACTGACCTAATCTTGTTTGTGTGTGTCTGTTCCAGGTGAGCGACCTTTCCAGTGCCGATACTGTCCTTACAGCGCCTCGCAGAAAGGCAACCTGAAGACCCATGTCCAGACTGTGCATCGTCTAGCCTTTGACAACACGCAGTACCCTGACAGAAGACTCCGCCAGGCCCCCAACAATGACCCCACGGACCCCGGCAGCCACGGGTCATCACATTGAGCCATCACCCACCCCCCCACACCCCCGGCCAGCTCATCAGAGCTGGAAACTACTGTATAGGTCATGGAAGGTCCATCAAAAACTGTGATTCATGAGTACGGTGAAATGTGCTCAAAGAAACCGACTGCTTTGGATTTCCCTGAGTAATTAACAGACGTTTATGCATTGTTATGTGTGTAATGGCACTGGCTAAGGATTTGTTGTTTTTAGTTTAGTTTTACTTCTGTGTAACCTCCTTGTTTTAACCTGACGTGAAGTTCCAGATTCAACCGTGGGGAGCAGCAGAAGAACACAAAGCAAGCAGAACAGACCAAACCACATGTTTGCGACATGTTTACACCTCCATAATCGAGAACTTTTTCCAAATACTTGAGGGCTAAAACCGCACCCTTAGGTCAGAGAGGATGGATGGAGAGAGTGACCTATCTTCTGCAACACAAGGACTTCAGCCGATCCCCTACACTTGAAATGCTGCCTCTGAAAACCCGGAATGACTAGCTGTTCAAACGAAGTAGCCTTAGTGTGCAGTGCGTGTAGTTGTGATCGTGAGTGTGCGTGTGGTTGTGATTTCCGCTTTTACTTCTCAGGACTTGATTAAGACACAATTCCAAAGTTTGTGTTCATTCAAACCGGTGCGTAAGAAGACCTGCGGTGAAATTCAATACTTTGGTTTGAGGTTTGGTTAACAGGCACGTATAGGCGAGTGTGTTTATCCCTGGTTGGTCAAACACGTGGCACTATCATCAAAATATGTCCAAAACTTTATGTATTGAGGATTGAAGTATTTATTTAGGAGTGACGGTAAGACACTTTGAGTGTCACGTTGTGTTATATAAGCGACCGTGTGGTTTGGAATCTGTTTGGAAAGCTCTCTGAGGAGTTAAAGACACATGCCATATTTTGTGTTAGTGTCATTTGATTGGTCCAACTGTGTCAGGAATATTTTTTTGTCTCTGCATTTACTTTTTGATGTAGCTCAAGCAAGTTTTCATGTATTTTTTTTCTTTCATCGAACATGTTTGAATAAGTTAGTGGGTTGTATTGCATCCCAAAAACATGCAAAAGAATGAAACAGAAACTGGCACATCAGGTCTTGAAGCCATGTTACGATGTTCGTTTATAATGAAGGAACTATTTGAATTTTAATGAAAGGAATTGCAAGTCGTCTGTATAATTGTTTAAATTATTGCATCACAGAGGCTAGTAAGTAGCGCAAGGCTAGATTGAGGAATAGTGTGTTTTATAATGTTACTTATAAAGCTTTAGAATGCCATATTTTTAGAGGATGAATACGTAAATCAAAGAAATTCTTGGCCATATATTTCTATGGATGTTAGGTAAATTAGGTATTGACAAATGTAGTCACACACTGCTGTATACGTTTAAATGCATTCATATATGTGCAACACTCAAATTGAACGTTTATCTAGAAGAGCATTTATATTGCCTGAATTAGCATTGGAAACTAATCCTACATTATGAATTTCGTTCTCATTAGAAAAAAGTCCAGTGTGAATACATCTGCAGTCAAACCGAATTGAACTCAAACATGCTGCAGGTTCCAAAGCAGAGGTGAACCAGGACATGGGAGTTCTGTCACGGCTGCCCTTGAGCAAGGCACTTAACTTTTGGTGGCTCCATAGGGACTCCATGTTCCTGCAATTGGTGTCTTGCAAGTCGCTTTGGATAGAATGTGACTGCTTAATAGCAATTTACTAACAGTGATTCATGGGGGCAAATCCTAAATAAGTCACATTCAGGCAAAGTATGGTGACCGATACTCAGAATTTGTCCTCTGCGTTGAAGCCATGCAGCTAATGCCCACAAACTGAGGTATAAAGTTGTGAACACACACCCGGAGGGGCAGCTGAGGGTAACTGCCCTGCTCAGGGGCATCTCAGTTGTTTCTTGCTGGTTTCTTGGGAATCAAATCCGTGACCTTTGGGTTACAGGTGTGATTCGCTAACCAGTTGCCCACAATTGCCCCTTAGGACACAAGAAACCATTTTTCCATGTTAGCTTTCCAGTTTTTTTTTTTACTAAATTTAAACCCCTGAGTACTAGACAAGCAGAAGAGACTAAATAGCATGTTATACATTTATTTGCAATTGGATTGTTTATTTGTGTAACACTATTAATTTTGTGGTATGCGTAGAAACAGTAGTTGAATGTATGGAATGTATTTTGTGTGGTTTAAAGATTTTTTTTCCCTTTCCATTTTGTTCCGAGCGAAATAACGTACACAAAACTGTCATCCTCAGACTATTATTTCCATCTTATTTCCATACATTGTTCATTGTTGAAAGTTTGAACCGCCTAAATTAAACTGTACCCCTGACACTGCTTGTATGCTGTTCATGTTGACCTGGATAAAACATAAAGGTTTGTGTGAAATGATGCAGGTCATTAAAGACCACTTTCCATTACATATATGTATTGCATGTACTGTGTATATATATGCATTACATACATGTAACCTATGCTTAACATCTGTAAACGGTGTTCAAATTCGTGTCTTAAACACATTTTACATGCAGTAGCCAAATTAAAACATTTTCTAAACTGCATTTTATTCTACCAGACATGTCTCTCTCTCTCTCTTTCTCTCTCTGTCTCTCTCTCTCTGTCTCTTTCTTTCTGTTCATCTCTCTCACACACTCACTCTCTCTCTCTCACTCAGTCTTTCTCGCTCTCTGTGTGTCTCTCTGTCTCTCTTCCTCTCTCTCTCTCTCTCTCTGACCTCTGTTTCATGTGTGTTCACTTACATTACTACTGAAGTCTCTTGCACTGAAATAGCTGCTAATAGCATTGATCTTCTTCTCTGCATGCATTGCTACTGCTGTTGCTGTGACAAATGACCCGGGCTTACGTCACTAAACAACTGCAGGAGACGGTCTGATCTTCCCTTTACACGAAACAACTTAAGGCACCTGTGGGGGGCGCTGTTCTGGTGTCCCAGTAAAGCTCTGCTTATGGACTATTCAGGTATACTGGCACAAAATACGGGTTCTAGAGAAAACATGCATCGTTTAAGAATTGCTTACTGTAGTAAATTTACTGTAACTTAAGTCTGTGCTACGTAACGTGAAGAGTTAATCTGCTTTGAGGTCTTTTTATTCTACAGATGGTTTAAATCAGTTTGTTTTATTTAAGCATTAACTCAGTTTATCTTCAAATACTTCAGGGAAATTTATAGTCGCTAGTGAATTGTTCACATACAGTTGTGTAACTTTATAGAGCTAAATAATTAATGTGAATAGCAGTCCAAAGTGTTTGACCTCATATTTTTGCAGACTTGTTTCTTAAAAACAGAAAAAGTTAAAATGTTACTGAGTTATGTTGCACTGAGAGATGTACCATAATCTAAGTATAAAGAGAAGACGGACACTTGTTTAGGACATTTAAATGGTAAATATTTGAGGAATGTACTAAAAAGTCTATTTGTTAAACTATTCTGTGGTTGTTTTTGAAGAGTTGCGTATTAATGAAAAAGCTTCTTTCACACAGGCTATATTATTAAGTACTTAAAGTGCAGTTTGTATTACATGTCTTTCACTGATACGGTTAAAGTTGCAGAATGTTAACCAATACGCAACCCTTGTCAAAAACTGATTCATGCATTCATAACTAAATGCCTTTAATGGCCTAGATTGAAAGGGCCAGAGACCACCCATCTTTGGGGGCACTCAGACGGGACTGCGATTCACTTCACTGAGCCCCTCTCAGAAGGGTCAGAGCAGAACCGCGGAAGTGTCGCAGAAACCCGAAGGACGCTGTCACAATCATCGGAGGTGAGCGGAAGAGAAATGTGTGTGTGTCTGCGTACGTGTGGAGCCCTGATCGCCGCGCGACGAAAGGCCAGGGAAAATTACAACACTTCAAATGTTTCCGACACCTCAACAGTGTCTGCGGCAGGAAATATGTAAATACGCTGCTAATCAAACGATCTGGAATTGCAAATGCCACGGCGAGGTCGCGACCCAGAGCCTTGCTAATGGAGGGTTTAGGGCACCGGCGGAGCAGGTTGGAGTGACGGGTACCGCGGGGTGGAGAGCGGAGAACGGACCCCTGGCGGACGACCTCTGCCTGCAGGCCCCTCACTACGCTGACAGTAATGAATGGAGAGAGCTGTTTATGCATATCAACGATTATTTACAGCCAAACAGCTGAGAGAGCGAACGCTGGTCATCGGGCAACAGAGACGCTTGCTGCTGTTCGTCGTTGTCAAAGGTGGGCGACTGCCAGCCCAAAAATGTGTTTGTGAGGAGTCTCGAGGCTGTTCGCTGTAGATACGGTTATGGATAGATTAAAATCTTTACATAAACGATGAAGCAGCGATTAATAAGACATTCAGACTAAACTGTTAATACTGCGAGGGAATCGTGGTGCTACTTTGTGGTATTTTATTAGTTTGTTTGTGTTTTTCTTTGCGTTTTACAATCAGAATCATTTTTGACATGTATATGAATATGGAGCAATCATTATGTACCATAATGGCCAAATGAGGCCATATTGAAAATAAGATTCAACATCACATTTATATTATAATGAGCAGAAAATGTTACTTTTTCAACATTTTAAGAGAAAGTCATTTTACAACAAAGCCATTAAAAATTGTTTAAGAATCTGCGTTATTTCTTTAAGCAAATGTGTGACTTGGTAATTCTTTGTTTTTCCATTGCAGAATACATGAAGAAAGAAGATACATGTGGAAACATCTGCAAGTCATGTCATAAAATCACAGCGAAACAAAATTCCCAAACCCTTGTACCAACTGATGTCCTCGAGTTACGGTAAGCCTGTGTTTTTAAGCATATCTGGGTGTCCTCAACATTTCAAGAGTTCCCATAAATAAGGAAAATCAGACATGTAAACATTTATCACAATAGAACAAAAGCTGAATATGAAAACCTGCGTTTTCCTAAACAAACCTCCACTTGAGTCACATATACAGAGTACCTTACAGAGGTACTCCAGTCGTGTATATGAACCTGTCTAGCGTACTGCCAGACACCCGGAAGCCTTTGTCTTTTAGCATCATGGTCAAAGCTTTATGGTTCCCTGTGACTCGTGACTCATATCAGCAGAGGAGAGAATTAAGGCACATCTAAAGTATGCTAATCAGAAGCTATTCAGAGGGTCTCCACTCTCAAAAGTGCAAATGGTTCCCAGGACATCCAGTGACATTTAACATCGCCCTCACTAATTTGTGCTTAATAGGCAAAAAGTGATTAGCATTAACTTTAAAGACATTTCATACATCCCTCGTCCCTATTAATTTTCTTTTTTTTAACTGATGATATATGGAGCTGGATTCTACAGCTTAAACTAATGCTAGGCGTTTTGGCAGAAATCCTTCAGATGTACAGCTAGAGTACCAGTGTAGTCTAGTTTTTGACAATAGGACAAAAATACCAGAGAAACAGAACATTTTAAAGAAGCGTTTAAAGTAAATCCTGTAATACAGGCCCGGGATATCAGTCAGACCCTCTTAACAAACCGTCCAGTGTTCAACTAGCGCAACCAGCGAAGGATTAGTCAGAATAGTTAATTCTGTAGCTTTCCCAGTTTGCTCAACAGATTCATGTATCATTTGTTCATCATGACCGATCTTACAAGTTTGTTTATGAATTTATCCATTCAAAGCATCTATATTTTATCAGTTTTCTGGAAATCAAACCCACAACCTTTGCGTTGCTAACACAATGCTCTGCCAGCTGAGCTACGGAAACACCTGTATAAAGCTAGCGGCTAAGCTTAGGTAAATTGCCCAGCCAAGGATGTGAAAATGCTTCTCGTGTACAATTTTTGATATTTCTCTTTCTGTTGTTCCTGTCAAGGGTGGCGTGAAGCTGGTGGCACGGGTTTGCCGTCCCACAATGCCTTGGAAGCGATGTTCTCAAAGTCATCCAAAGAGTGCTGTAAGGACAATGGTTCAATCACTTTGCCTTCAACACAAACAATGTTTCACCCTCCTGCGGACTCATGGGAAATGGGCAGAGACGATGATGATGGACAGTCCAATCTTCCAACCAGACACCTTTAAGAAGGACATGACTCTGGCCCACTACCTTTGGCCCAGCCAGAGCTGAAGGTGATAAATGTATATTGGCAATGTGTCTGTGCCAATGCTATTAGCCTGAAGCTTTAAACTCTTGTGTAATTTTCTTTAGGGACTTCTTTATAGGCACAGCCTGCAGTATTGGCAACTAAGATAGGAAGAGTCGACTCTACTAGACCAAGCGGAGTAGAATTTGTGATTAGGCCTCTTCCCATGTATTGAGTTTATAATGAGCGAGAAGAGAAGGAAGGCTCTCCAAACAAACGGTGACGCTAACAATAACATAAGTGCTAGCGCTGATGTATTGTGATTGGCTGCTTGTTTAACTGGATGTTTATTAGGCTATAGACCAATAGCCTCCTGGAAGCAAATCTGAGAATGTTCTTTGTAACTGTCCTAGTAAAGCTAAGTGTCATTTCTATGCAGTTTCGCCCTCATATGCTAAGAAATTTAAAAGTAGTCGCTGTTTTCTAACAAGTTTTTAGATTCAAGATTTACCCCATTGGTTGATCAAACAGATAACCCCACCCCATACTCAAGCCATTGGTTGAGTTGCCATGCTGGGTCGGGCTCATCAAACTAACAGCAATATTTTGTCAACACCACATATTTTGGTTTATGTTTTAGTTTTGTTTTGCTTAAAGAACCTCCGTTTAATGTATGCATTTATGCAGTATATGTACATATACTGATCTGCACATATAGATTTGTATAACGCACATCACCTTTAGTGCATCTCTGTGTTTTTGCAACGCGCACCAGTTTAAACGCGTCTGTTAACACCCCCTCCGCTTCCCTTCACCGGGGAACACGGGCAGACTTTGTCAGTCCTTAGATAAATACCCGCAAAAAGGAAGAAAAAAAGGAGTAATTTGAGTCTTTTGTAATACACTTGACAATCATGCTGGAATCTTTCACCCCAGAAATGCTAATTACTCACAGCGGGAAGCAGTTATGGAGAAGGGCGCAGGAGTTTAATGTATTCCTGTGTTGCCGTAAAGTCGACAAAGCGGTGCATTTGCGCGCCTCTCCTTCGCAAAAGACCAAATACCTTAAGCCAAACGCAAAGGATTATTGTTAATGGCACAACCTTTAATGAGCCAAGAGTCACTTTATGGAGGTGAACGGCACGCAGAGCTGAACCTACCGCTGTAACGACCATCAGAGTTTTTACATGCTTGTCTTGTGCGGATTTGTAAACGCTCCCTAAATGACGCATGTTAAATGGCGAAGCTCAACTTTATGAAACAAACATGGCCCTCTTAATTTTTTCCTCGCCCTGGCTGGTGCTAAAGTGAAGGGATGGGAAACGTAGAAATGGAAAAACTGTCATGGAAACGTTGCGGATAGACTTAACGCAAAACTTTTTAATTTAATGGGACTTTCTGTTAAGTGTTTGTAGAGAGACTTGATGCATGAACTAACCGAAGCGTAAATGTTTTGGCATGACGTGGAAGCATCTATTATAATCTACAGTATAATTATTATCAAGTTAATCTGCACTGAAATACATTACAATAGCAATATTTCACAAATATAAATGTTGTGTTTTTTTATAGATGCATGTAATTTGCATTCAACATCTCCAGCATCTTGGGTTTCCAAGTTGCCAAGGCAACCAGAAGATGGCGCACTATGGTAAGCGGAGAGACCTGGAGCGGCACATTTCTGAGGTAGGAGGGGGTTCAAACGACAAGGCCTCCAGAAATTTCTGCTGTGAGAGGTCACGAATCACGGTACAGTTTCCTGGGAAGAGCCAATATTTATCCCTTCCTTGGTTTATTACTCCCTCCGTTTGAGTCCATTATGAAATTAATTCAAATCATTTATGTTTAGTTACCAAGAAGATAAGATCTTCCCTCTGGAGGTCTCCTCAGAAATCTGGGCCCTGTTGGTTTCATCGCCACCTCTGGAGGTACACGTTAGTTTGTTTTGACAATATAAACTTCTTTTACTGCCTCTCATCTGCAATCTGTGTCTCCCTCACTGCAGCGGACGGTCGGCGTGTCGGATCGGCTGAACGTCATCGTGTTCAGACCCGGCTCACTGGCAGCATCAGTCAGACATGGAGTTAACAGACACGGATCATAGCCGGTCCTGTCAGCCACAGAAGAGAGCGAGTTCCACGGCTACAGGGCTCGGGGAGTAGATACCGTTACAGGGGCATATGTTCTTTGGCAGCCCAGTCAAGTCAGACACTCACCCTCTCTCTGGTTGAGTCAGCCAGCTGGTGGAGAAGATGGGCAGAAAGCTGATTAGAATGACAGCCGTCTCGCTCTGTGAAAGGCAGGCTGAGAGGCCCGGCCTCACACACACACATGGAATAACCCGGAATGAGCAGGGATGAGACGAACGGGGGCCTCACACATAACAGAAGCTACACAAATACTGAGCTTAACAGCGGGTCAGGAGACCAAGAAGAGAGAGACAGACGCAGACAGACAGAGAGAGCCTCGCACGGCCCTTTTTGTGAACATTAGACATGACTGCTTTCAAAGACGCCCGTATTTCCCCATGTGTTCCTCTGTTTGGTATTATAAACTGTGAAAGAGCAATTTTAAAGACACAGTTCACCCAGAAATGAAAGCTTTGCTTGTTGCATTTGAGTTCCTTTATTAAGTGGGTATTGTGAAACATTTTTTTGTTTGTTTTTTCTGTACTATTACAGCGAATGGGGACTGGAGTTTTTTATAGTTCAACAGATTGAACTGATTCAGTTGTGAAGTTCCCTCTAGATTTAATGAACCGGTCACCGGAGGGTGAGTTTTAACCGCTGTGATAATTATTAGTGAGGAATGGCTTAAATTGCATGTAAAACGCAACCACTACAATCCTCAGAACCTCCTTTTTGCGTTTCACTGAAGAAATAAAGAGGATTGTATTGACATGGGAGTCGCAAAGTAATGACAGAGTTTTCATATTTGCGTGAAATAATCCATTAGAGCCGAGTTCAGTCAACAATAAACTGTAAACTTCCTGCGGTGTGTTGTCAGCAAATATCGCTCAATAAATTTCTATCTCTAAGTAAGCCATTTGTGTCAAAGCCATGCTGTCCTCTCTTCACTCTGGTAATAGGTTTAGTAATTGATCTTGCATCGGGTTATTGGTGTCTGGATCAATTAGCCTTAAACTGGCTGTATTTGAGATGTTCATTTTAGGAAACAATCTGCCTTTATAATACTGCGCATTAATCATTAGCAAATGCCACTTAACACAAGGTTAATTACACTCTTAACGACTCTCATATCCATTTTGAAGCTGAGAGCTCTTGTATGTGTAATTTGCTCGTCATAATCTCGAGGATAGTACATTTTAAGTGGCTGATTGATGGACAGGAAATAGAATCTGCCCATCAGTTTAAAAGATAATAGAACACCTTACACAAGGAGGTCAGAGCGCGGAAACCGACAGCAGGTATAAAGAGGAAGTTCACGCTCATGTTAAAATGTACGTTTTTATGTTTCAATTTAAGAAATGTCATGGTTAAAATGGGAAGCAGGGAGTTTTTGTCACTCCTGAACTGTCAAGTACAAACTTCTTATCGGTGGAGATTCAGCAAGATCGAATGTTTAAAAAGTAACATTATTAATAATAGAAATTGTACAACTGGGGTTATTCTGCAACGTTGATGGTTTGGTTCACTAGCATAACTGTAGGGTGTTTACGGTTGCCAGGCAACAAATCAACGTGGCACATTACACGTGTTGATCTGTCTCATCCAATCAGGATTTAGAGTCAGAACTAGCCGTTACGTTGCAGCTACTTCAGCTTTACTAAGGTCACGGCTCAAACAATAAACATCGCCGTGTCCGACTCATAAGCTAAAGATTTATGCGCTCTCGTCATTGACTGGGGCATTGTTTCAACTCGCCCAACTTCACCCGCTTTCAAATGAAAACTATTGATTTAAAGTCAGCTTGCTGTGGATTTCATTTGTTTGGAAGCGCGTGAGCCGTTAATGTGGGGTAATTTCACCATAAACAGGAAATGCCACCTATCTCTGTGTTGTAACCTTGCTCCACCACAGTTCACACGGATGCTAATGGCGGTGGAGAGTTAATCTGAAAAAATATGTCCATGAATCAACAATAGATTGATTGGCTCATTCATTGGAGCAACGCGTTGCAAGGGCACACAGAGTCTGTATTGGTTTCACTAGCAGATTAACTAGCAGATTAACTAGCCTTTAAAAAGGTGGAACCGGGGCATTTCTCCAGGGTAAACCTTAAAGAATGGCAAAGGGACAAATGAATTCTGGTAACCTTGATATTCTTGTGGATTGTAGAGCGTGCGCACGCGCCACGCAAAAATACACTTACAGTGTAGCACGTTTCTTGTATTTACATCCCCCTCGCGCACACATACACACACACACACGCAACCACCCACCCCCTCGTTCTTCACACACACACACACACACAAACACACACATGATCCAGGCCTGCGTTCACACCTTGTGCGTTTTCATTATGCGAGGCTAAGTGGGCGGTACGCCCATCCTCCCCCCGTGGTCTCTGCCATCTTTATATGATATTTTGGGTAATAATCACTGCTATCAGGCCATCCTCTCTCTCTTTGTTTCATTTCCTGTTCGTCGGCAGCCTCGCCGCCTCTCTCCGCTCATCTCTCTTCTCAGCTTTGTGAGGCGCGGGCCTTTACAATAGGGAGGCAAGGCAGAGGAGGCGTGTGGTTGGCGCAGCGTGTCATTAACTCTTTACTGTTGCCGGCGAGTCAGACAGCAATCTGAGACTTACTGCACACGATTACACAGGCCTTTCTCTGCAGCCTAACGGTATTTATTAACGTGTCCCTCCCTGTCACCTATCAACAGGTACTTAAGGGCCCTTCACCTCGCTGAGCACTTAGTGTTGAGGAGAGCACCTGTGTTAATGTGTCACTCCCAAGCTATTTCTGTGAGTTAAAAGGCAGCTATTGTGGGGAATGATAGCACACGACACGACAATGGAGAGAAGCAGGTGTACGAACGCTTGCTGTGATAGACTAACAAAACTGGTTTAAGGAAGAAATAATAGATAATTAGTTAATTTACTGTGTTTAAACTGTGTTTTGAAATGCAAGGCGATCAAGAGAAACTTCTGGCTGCTAAGTGGCAAGTAAAATTTTAGGAAGCGTTGTAAATATTATTATTATGCTATATGCGAGATAATGTGCAGTTAGCTGATCACTATCGTAAAAAGAAAGCTGACAGGGAGATGTCGTATCGCCCTGATGTGGTTTGTTTTGATGACAGGCAGACAGGCAGCTGGATGTATATTTATCCTGCTTGTTACCTGGCTGCCCAGCTAAAAGAAAACATTCTC